>PVIA01007812.1:0-78853 GCA_004024845.1 Tonatia bakeri
ATGGAGATCACATGGAGGGTTAGCAACAGGGGAGTGGGAGGAAGAGAGAGGGGGGAAAGGTACAGAGAATAAGCAGCATAGATAATAGGTAGAAAATAGACAGGGGGAGGGCAAGAATAGTGTGGGAAATGTAGAAGCTAAAGAACTTATGACACATGGACATGAACTAAAGGGGGGGAATGTGGGTGGGAGAGGGTGAGCAGGGTGGAGGGGGACAAAGGGGGGGAAATGGGACAACTGTAATAGCATAATCAATAAAAATATTTTAAAAAGATGGCTCATTTATATAGATCTACAAAGTTATATGAAAAAATATTAGAGGAGAAAGATATTGATAATATAAAAGAACTAAAAATGAACTACTACTATGTCAAATACAAGGAATAAAATTTAAATATTGAAGTAAAAATGTAGTAGTAGATGATTGGCAATGTGAGATAACCTACTGCTTATTCTAGTTTCACAACACAAAATGTCATCAGCCCAATGTCTTAGCTAAGTGGGTTGCCCAGTGTCTCCCTCCAACACCACTCTTGTCATCATCTTTTTTGGGGAAATAATTTTAAACTTACAAAATGTCACAAAAATAAAAACTGTGCAAGGAACACCCATATACATTTTGCCCAGATTTACCTATTAACATGTTATTCCATTTACCTTATTTGTATTCTCTCTCTCGCTCCCCAGCCCCTTCTCACACACAATATAGGCTTATTTTTTTCTGAATCACAGGTACATTATGGCCCTTTACCCCTAAATATTTCAGTATATATTTTCTAAAAATATGGATATTCTCTTATAAAACCTCCATTGTGAACTTCATTAGTTTATTCTGGTATAGTACTTTTATCTGGAATCTGCCATGTCTCTAAGAAGTTCTGGTTCCTTTTGGTGGGAAGTGGTATTAGAGACCAAGATCTGGACATTAGGTGCACAGTATTTATACACCTGGTCCTTCCGATACCCTGAGCTCTTACTTCCTCGTCCTCGTCTCCTTCGGGTAAAAAGAACTACACAGTGAACTCCCATATGCTCTTAGCAACTTCTGACCTACGGATAACCTACATTTCATAACTAACATTGTACAATTTACTATATATCACATTATCTATTGTGCATTTTATATTTTGATTCATTTTGCAATAATTTGCAGGCATCAGTATATTTTACCTCAAAAGACTTAAGCATGCATATAATTAACTACAATCCAATATTTACTTATAGATTTTTTTCCCTTTTAAGACAAATTTAGGCATAATGAAATGTAGACATCAGGTGTAAAAGTCAATGAGATCTGGTAAATGGTTTTATTGGTGTAGTTGACCACATCATTCCAGAAGTTTCCTTCATTCCACTTCCCTGTCAAACCCCATTGTTCTGATTTGATTAGCCTTGGGGTTAACAGGGGCTACATTTCATAGACGATGATGAAAAATATTTTAAGAAGTTCCAAAGACAATGTTTCACAGATCACTCTGTCTTTACCAGCCCCTGTTGACACTGTGTTGTTGTTCTTGGGGGAAAAATTTTTTTAGCTTTGCTCATACATATTGTTTTAAAGAACACTAAATGTACAATTCATTTTTTCTAACATTTAATTATGAGCACTTGAATGATTTGTACAGTGAACACCCATCTACTCACCACCTAAAGGTTTTACAATACTTGTGTATGCTATCCATCTCTATCCATTTTATATTTTTGATGCATCTCAAATAACTTGTTGACACCAGTACACTTGTTACCACTGATTTAACCCCACTGATTAGTCCTGACTATGCTATATCTTCATATACCTTCTCCCGTGTATGTGACTGTAAAGCTTCTCGCACTCAGCATAATGCTTATTATGGTTTTCACCCAGGTTTGTTCCTTTTTACTGCTGTGTGATATTTCGTTGTACGAATTTATCAGTTTGCTTTATTCATTCTCCTGTTGTTCCTAGAATGTTTGCAATAAAATGAACAACAGATTTAGGAATCTAAACAGACTTGTCTTTACCACTTGTGCCTTCCACTTCATCTATAACATGGAACCAACACAGTTGATGCAAAAAGAATGCTTTCTAAACTGTAATATGCCTTGGCAACGTGAGGTATTATCATTTTTATCTCTAGACAATTCTATATCTTGTTTTCATTTTATTCGCAGTTATTCCTCATTTAGTCCTTTCCCCTAGAGCCCACTCCTCCACGCTCTAGCCTGTCTCAGTACTGACTAGTGCCTGAAGGCGTTAGGGCTGAGGAATCAGAATCAAAGGCCACTGAGGCTGCCTGACCGTAGCCAGTGAATTCTGGCCCCTTTTGGGTTGTGATAAAAGAGCACCTTGCGCAGAGCAGGCCCTGCTAACTATTTCAGAAACTTCCACCCATCTTAAGCCATTTTAACTTCTATTGTTTCCAGCTATTTCCTTTATTTGAACTCCTTATAGTTGCCTTTCCACTGATTCACGTACATATTCAGCAAAGTATCTTTTGTTTTTAAATTTAAAAAATTGCGTTCTTGCCCTGGCTGGTGTGGTTCAGTGGACTGAGTGCCGGCCTGCGAACCAGATTCCCAGGCACGTGCCCGTGTTGTGGGCTAGGTTCCCAGTAGGGGGCACATGAGAGGCAACTGCACATTAACGTTTCTATCCCTCTCTTTCTCCCTCCCTTCCCCTTTGTCTAAAAATAAATAAATAAAATACTTAAAATTTTTTTGTTTTTTACAGTTTACATTCAATATTATTTTGTGTTAGTTTCAGGTGAACACAGCACAGTGGTTAATCATACTTATACTTTACAAAGTGCTCCCCTGATATTTCTAATACCCACCTGGCATCATACACAGTTATTACAATATTATTAACTGTATTTCCTGCATTGTACTTTACATCCCCATGACTGTTCAGCAAGCTGTCTTAAGACAGAAGGTGCTCATTGCGCATTTGTTGAGTGACTGAAGCGCCAGAGTAATGGTACCGCAATACTGCACTTCTAAAGTCCTGTGTATTTGAGATGAATAAAATTGTGTGGAGGGGCAAAAATACAGATTTGGATGTAACACTTTAGGACTTAGGGGACTAAAAAGGTGGGAGCAGTAAGAGATTCAAGATTCTAAACGATGAGAAACGTACACTGTTTAATACAGTATGAAAAGATGTCAGAAACCAAAACAGTTGCATTCAAATATTAAAAACACACAAACACACATACACAGTGAGAGGGAAATCAAAGCTTAAACAAATCCTTAATAATAATTAAAATGGTTCCTGTATGTGAATGACAAGACATAGTAATCCTTTTTACATTTACCTAAAGAAAATAGTTTTCAGAAATTCTAGTTCTGTATATCTGCTCACCAGGAACCTTGGTGAATGCCCTGCATGAGAAATAACTGAGACTGAATTCCTGAAACAATGGTAAACTACAGAGTTAACACGAGGATTGTTTTATACAAATGCTAATTTGCGGAGGAAATGACCAAGATAAGGGCTAGTACCGAAGTAAAAGAAATAAAACGGACAATTCAACAGATGAGTGGAGCGACAGCTTTAAATTTCTCATTAGAAAATCTACTGAAAATTACTTTTTGGAAATTATAAAGTTGGTAATTCAGAAGACTGTCTAAAAAGAATAAGAAATTATATTACAGGTTAGTTGTGCGTCACAGAACATTAAGTAACTTTCCAGAGGCCGTGGTAATACCCACTAGTGCTCTATCAGCCTAGAATTTCCCTTACTGCTGAGGAAATGCCAAGACTAGAGGACTGCTACTTTTTACGTGGATTTATTCATAATTCTAATTATTTCTTTGCAAGCATGCAACAGGGTGAGTCAGACCAGATAGCTGGGGAGCAGGGGAGACCTTAATCCAGGGAAACCCTGATCTGGCACAGAGCCTGCACTCCCCCAGAGAAGGGAAGAAGGGGAGGGAGAAACACAGAAGTGGAAGATTGAAACAGCTGCAGCAGGAGGAGGCTGCCCAAGGCAACTATAAACCAGCCAACATGCGTTGCCCCAGCAACCAAACTGCAGGGAAGGGGCTGTGGGAGGAGGCTGCTGCCCAAGGCTACATACAGTAAACAGTCAGTGTGCCTGGCCCTAGCAGCCCCAAAGCTCACGACAGCAGGAGGGAGCTGGTACTGAGGCTGGTGGGTCTGAAAAAGTCAAAACACTCGCGCATGGTGGAGGTTAGCAAGCTGCGGCAGGGGTTGGACGCTGGCCCCAGGGCCAGACATTTGTGTGCCTGTGGGAGGCTGGGAAACTTCTGCCCCCTTCCACAAAATGCAGGCTGGAAAAGGGGCAAAGACACAAACATCACCAACACTGGCCCACACTGGTGGAAAAGCTGGACACTCCAACGGCTAGTGGGATTTTGGGAGGGGACTTGAAAGCAGAACGGACACTGAAGCTTTGCTCTCTTTCTTGCCTATCGCAGACACTGGGCCCACTTGGGGCTTAGGCTTCAGGTGGTCGGAAGCCAGCTTACAGAGGCAGAGTCCCATGCTTGGAGGTGCCTCGCTGGGTACTGCCCTTGGGACGTTGGCAACACACTGCTCAGGTCCTGGACTGTTCCCATTCTCTCGTCCTGAGAACAGCACATGGAGGCATGAGCTGGGAAAGGTCCTTGTCCTAGGGGCACAGATGGCCCTGGGGCACTAGGGCCCCACGGATGTGGCTTCCCCTGCCCGACCATCTGGAGAGATTTGGCAGTGCACTCCAGACCCCAGGAGAGAGCGAGCAAGCGGGCGCCAGGTGATGACAACACTAAAACCCTCAAGCGTGCACCACAGAGAGAGCCTGAGGATGGACACCCTTTGTGTAGTCGTCTTGAGGTCCAGAAGGACAGATAAGCAATAACAGGGAACTTCTGGGCAGGATTTGGACTTTAATCTTTCTGGGAGCAAGGGAATTTCTTTGCTTTGTGGAAGAGGTTGGCTTGGAGCAGGAATGCTCCCACCCCCCTCAAACTGGGTACCCTGTTAATAAAAATCTCTCCCCCACAAATCTTCATGTTATGCTTATACATGGTGCCAAGCAGCTGGACCCCAGGCTGCCTGGTTAAAGCATACATAAAATAAATGAGAAAGAAGTATTGGACTTTTATAGGTTTAAAGCAGAAAGATGTGACATGTACAGTACAGTCATCCCTCGCTATACTGCAGTTCACTTACTGCAGCTTCACCCACAATATGGCGGAACCGCAATACAGCGAGGGATGACTGTACACTTCACTGGTGAGTGCCCATAGAGAATTTTGTTAAAATTATGTAGGTTTAAGAGTGTAGAAAGTGTTTAAGAGCATATGAAGTGTTTATCAGAGTGTGGGAAAAGTTAATAAGAGAGTGGGAAAGGTTTATAGGAGTGTGGGAAGTGTTTATAAAGCCTTAAAATATATACAAATAATAAAATAAATATAACGCTGCTACTTTGTGGGTTTTCACCTATCATGGGGGTCTCTGGAACGTAACTCCCACGATAGGTGAGGGATTGCTGTAATCTACAATGCTTCTCTGAAAAGAAGTCAAAACATTTTTATACTTAGATCAAACATATTTTTTAAAATTTATTTTTGATTTTAGAGAGAGGTAAAAGGAGGGAGAAAGAAAGGGAGAGAAACATTGATGTGAGAGAGAAACACTGACTGGTTGCCTCCTGGACGTGCCCCAACCAGGGACCAACCCTGCAACCCAGGCATGAGCCCTGACCAGGAATGGAAGGGAATAGAACAGGCAACCTTTCAGTTTGTGGGACGGCACACAACTAACTGTGCCACACTGGCTGGGGCTAAATCAGTTATTTTTAATAAAAACTTTGAAATTACCTTCGGACACCTTTGGTTATAAGTGCCTGGATCTCAGATTGTCACTTTCTCCTCCCACACACATAGAAAACGTCAGTGATCAACGGTGGGCCTGTTAAGGTCTAACAATGCAGTGCTCCAGGCAGTGATCACCAATCTCTCAGACCTGACACAGGGGATGGAATCTACTTGTAACCCCTGATCTACCTCACATCAGTTCTTCTGGACATATGGCCCAATAATTTTTAGTGTACTTGGTGGTTCATCTAAATGTTTTCTAGGTCAAGGGATGCTAATGAGCCATATTATTCTGGGAGCCTCAAAATTGCTGTACCCTAACATATTCCACCTATGAGAAATGTACCCTAAGAAAATAACTTAACATTGTATGCACAAGATAAATGTTTAATGACCGAGAAAATGGAAAAAGCCCTACGTGTACAAGAACAAGAAAACAGTTGGGTATGTGAGGTAATTCACACGGTGGAATGAGTAAACAACGGGAGCTGCGTGGGTCACAGTCTTCTTAACTGCAATGAAAGCAAATCTGTCTCTGAAACACTTTGCTCTCACTGAAAGACTGGGAAGACATTAAAAAATGTTAAAACAGTATGAAGCATTACATAATAACAAAAGTTACTAAAATTCTAATAAAGGGTATTAAGGAATTCCATAAAATATCTAAACTGTTCACTCACAGGTTACATTTAGAAATTGTTATGGAAGATAATTCCATCTACTATAAAAATAAAAGATGTACAATCTCCATTCCTAAAAGATTTCAGACGTGAGAAACTGCACTGTATTTAGAATTCAGAAGCAGAACATATTTCTGCAAAGGCACAGCAAATGACAAAACCACAGGTTTATACAGCAAGCCTTCATTTCCCTGGCATGTCAACCTAACTAAACCTCCTGACAAATAAACTAATTGTCTCAGGTTGTAAAACTACCAGAAAATATTTTCAAAAAATCTTGCTACAGCGCATGTCACACTTTTCCAGTTTCATAAATAAGGTGCACAGAACCACTGTATGCTCACTGGTGTGGCCGTGTCTGGTGTTTTGTGCTGTTGCACTTCCGTTTCAGGAGTGACCCCGTCAGAGCGCACCAGGGTGTATATGGCTGCTTCCCTTCACTAGTTAAACAGCCTTAGGCTATGCATCTTTTGAAGCTTTGCATTTCCATTTTATTTAAATTTTGGTGCTTCTATGAGTCTTCTCATATTGCTAAGGTGTCAGTTTTCTCTTTTTGATCTTCTCATCTCCCCTCATGTTGGTCTAACTCACTTTAAAGTGGGAATCTAAAGAACTAATCACATAACAGCCGGGAGACTTTCCTATGTGTTAAGAGCATGGACGTTGTGACATCAATTCTAGCAGTTCAGAGGATGTTCTTATCTCTTTCTTGGTTTTAGTTATACTTCAGGCTGTTGAATTTGTCAAATATTTGAATACCTGATAGAAAAAGAAAAGTGTTACTATAACTCTGTATGTGAAAATAAGAACAGGTTCATTCAATCATAGAACAGATTCGATGGTAACATTACATCTTGACATCAGACTGAATCTTCACAGTTTTGAATGTTATCAAAGAGAAGGCAGCTTGAGATGGTTTCCCTTTTGAATAGTTAACATATAACCAAAAAGCTGGAAGCAAAATCATATCTTGCTTACACATGAGAGATGAGCAAGACCATCACACAGGAATTAAAACAGAGCTTTGCAATTCAAAGCCGTATTGCTCAGGCACCTGTATTTCTGTTACAAAAATTTTATCAACTTGCCTTTCTCATTAACCTCTCCACACCTCCCCACTCCTACTCAAGTCAACACCTCTACCTGGCACGTGGGATTTGTAACTACCAGGGATGGGGAAGGCATGCTCGATACGCTCCGAAGGGATCATTTAGAGCTTTTACTTTATTTTTCTTCAAGGGCCTTATGCTTTTGAACAGCAGATGGGATTTCCACCTACCCATAACCAATCACTACATCTTAAACACCAGCTTTGTTCATTAAATTTAGAGTCACAAGTCTGCACATTTTTTAATTCTTTGAGGAAGAAAGAACTATTTACTGTCAAGTAGACTGAGCTTTCCTATTTTTCAGTAAATGTTGTAACTAATTTGCTAATCAACAGGAACACTCCTCACATGCACATAAAGTTTAGAGAAAAAAGGCTCTCAGATTTGGGGTAATTTGGATTCGATACAGATTAAATTTCAAACCACAGATTTCCAAAAGAAAATTTTTTTGTTTTTACCCTTAGGGATAAAGAAAAACTAAAATTGTGGCATTCTCTTATTAAGACCCGAGTTAGTCACAAATATATAAACTACTAAAAATAATCAGTAATTTATATATTTTACATAGGCAAGTACTTTCAGTTTTAGATGTAAATTCTAATATAATTAAATCTATAATCTTGTATGCATTTTAATTTTCAAAGTATGTTTTTTACATGTAGTAGTATAAAGATAAATTTCAATTTAACTAAAGTGTTAATAATAAAAATTTTACATTATTGAACTCCAAGCTGAGGTTCTTCCTATAAATTAATTTTAATAGTACTGTTTACAATGTCAAACTAGAAAAAGGAAAAAAAAGAGGTTAATTACCTGACTGAGAGCAACTGTTATCTAAAAAATCAGAAACTTATTGTTCAAATTTGGCAGTGCTATTCTATGTCTGTATCTGCAATAAATTAGTATAATTGTTTGAGGAATCTTTTTGTTATTGAATTTATTGGGTGACATTGGTTTGTCTGAGGAGAATTAAGGAGGTAGTTCTAAGGAGTATCATTCTGCTATGGCTTGATTAACTAACTCCCTTAACCCCAGCAATCTCCCATTCTGATAGTGGGTCGGTCAATCTTTCTCCGAAATTTGAGCCACTTTGTTTTATGAGTCCGAGGCTGTGCTGTGAGGTG
The DNA here is from genome assembly GCA_004024845.1 of Tonatia bakeri. NCBI lineage: Eukaryota > Metazoa > Chordata > Mammalia > Chiroptera > Phyllostomidae > Tonatia > Tonatia bakeri. Next base: position 8,716 of record PVIA01007812.1, read on the forward strand.
TATCATAATTCTCATATTTCCTAGTTAATTATTCCTTCTCTCACTTTGTGACACTCCTCCCCTAATTACTAATAATGCTTTCTGCCTTACAGTCTGTTTTTCTGATGGTACTACAGTTATATCAACTTTCATGTAACTAGTATTTGCTTGAAATATTTTTCTGCCTTTCTTTACTTTCATCCTTTATATATTTACATGCTTTAAGCACCATCGCACAGAGTTAAATGTAGTTATTGAATCAATCCAAACTGAAAAATGCCAATAACCAGTTTAATCTACGTTCTTCATGATCAATGATGTGTTTGGAATCCATCTCACTATGAACTTTTCATATAATTTTTTTGCTTCTTTTTATTCTGTTTATTTAGCCTTTTACTAAACTGGTACTTTTCTCTCTTTTTACTCATTTTTCTATCAATTCATTTATAAGTTACATATTCTATTTTTATCCTTTCAGTGGTCATCATTTACATTAAAATTCATACCCAACTTAAGTACCTATATGGCCTTACACTTTTCCTAAACCACACACTCATGTTAGAAGGCTTCAGAATTCATTATCCCTCCTCACTTTAAACTTTAATACGGAGCTCTGGCCAGTGCAGTTCCCACAAGGTCTGATTTCCAGTCAGGCACATACCTAGGTTGTGGGTTCGACCCCTGCTGGGATGTGCACCAGAAAGCAATCAAACCTTGTATCTCTCTCACCTCCATTCTTCTCTCTCTCCCTCTCCCTCTCTCTAAAACACAATGAAAACATGTCCTCCGATGAGGATTAAAAAACAACCCTTCAATGTGAACCTGTATTTTATTCTATCTTGTTTATGTGTCCCAAAGCAGTCCCTAATTTTTTCTTATTTTATGCAATTAAGGCTTAGATTTACCTACATGTTTACCAATTATTTGTGTTTACTTTTTGCTAGTCAATCCTTCCTTTCAAATTAGATTTCCTTCTTTGCCACACCAATAAATGGCTTCACTCTCACTCAGAGTGAAGACTGAAGTTCTTCCTACATCTTGCAAGGGTGGGAATATCTGGAGTTAAGAAATACTAGTCTCAAATATATTTGGTCTGATCACAAGAATTCTAGGAAAGGAACAGCATTGAATTAGTCTCTACTCTTTCAGTGTTCAGGAATCCAGGCATAAAAGCAAGGTTAAAGAAACAGTCCTGAGAACTAGAAGCTCTGGGTTGAAGGCACCAGTTTATGATGGTATAAACCAAAGTCTAGAACACAAACTGCATCACGAGCTACCAGACATCTGTCAGCTTTAGGGAACTTGCACCTGCCTTTTCAGCCCCCACAAGGGTGATCAGGTCCTTTGGGCCCTAATTCAGTGATTTCTTGCATATGGTAAAAATTGAAATAGAACTGAAAGAAATAAACTAAAAAAACAAAAGTTCTTTCTCTATATCCTTAATCCCAACCTGCACTGTTACACACTAAGAGTGCTGTAACCTTCTAAAGAAAAAAGAAGAATAAAGAGGAAAAGGAGGAGAGGGAGGAGATGGGAGAGGAAGAGGAGGGAGGAGAAGGAAGGGGAGAGGGGGGAGGAGGGGAAAAACATATACACAAGGGAGGACCCCTAAAGAACAGAATTATCTTCTGGAGAGTGGGCCCCTCATATTACAGGCTTTGCCTGCTAGGTGAGTGTTCTAGGAACCCATCTGTAACACTGTACCAGCTGGCATTATTGTGAGAGGCTGCATTCAGCTTCAGTGAATTTTTCTTGAGGATTCTTTCAACCCCTTTGCCCATTTCATGATGGGTGATTTACAAGTCCACCTGTCTACAGTGTGCTAAGTGTTCAGCAGTTTTTGACCAAAAAAGGCATGGCCTACATGCCTTGTATTCACCTGATCTCTCCCCAAGTGACTTTTTGTTTGGTTTCCCCTGGTGAAAAGTCCTCAAAGGGAAACATTTTGCCAATGTGGAAGAGGTGAAACAAAAAACGGCAGAAATACTAAAAGGCATCAAAACCAACAAGTTCAAAAAGTTTTTGAGCAGTGGAAAAAAGTCTTGATAGGTATATTGCATCAAATGGTGACTACTTTAGAGGTGACTGAACTTTAACCATGTAAGAATAAATACACATTTTTTAATAAATAAATTCCATTTTTTGGGGTCCCCCTCATAACTATTTTTTACTTACAGTTAGATCAACTACATAAAGAAGGAGTACCCACACCTGACTCGGGATCAGCTACCTCCAGGACCATGCCCCTTCTCCAAGAGGGAAGGCCACTGGGCAAATGAGTTCCCTAGGCTTCAAAGGGAACCTAGTGCCTCCAAACCAATGATGGCCAAAACACTCCAAAATTAACAGTGCCTAAGACCTTCTACTGCCCTCACTGACCATCTGCCCATCTGACCAAAGGAGCCTCAGGTGACCCTTGATGTGGCAGGTAAGCCCATTAGATTTTTATTAGACATGGGGGCTGCTTACCCTGCTCTGACCACCCACCAGGGCCTCGTTCTTCCAAAATCTGCTTGATCACTGGAGTAAATGGGCTTGCACAATGCTACCACTTCACTCAACCCCTCAGCTGCGGCCTTGAGAATCTCACTTTCAGTCGTGCCCTTGCTGTGGTTTCTGGGTGCCCCATCACTTATTAGGGAAGACATCTTATCTAGTCCAGGAACTACCATCACACTAGGCACATTAGCCATAGAAGCTAACGGACCCTCATTGTTATGCACGATGGCCAATCTAACTTCTCACCCTGAACCACAAAGCAGTCATATTCCAGAATCTGTCCGCCTCAAAGTGAACCCTGAGGTATGGGAAACTGGAGTACCGGGGAAGGCAATGATTGTAAGCCCTGTCAGGATATCTCTAAAACCAGGGGCACCCCACCATACCAAAAACCTGAGGCCATAAAAGGGACTGAATCTTTCATTGAAAAATATTTAAAGCATGGGCTTCTCAGAACCTACCAATTCCCATGCAATATGCCTGTTCTCCCACAAAAGCCAGACAGAAAATACTGGTTTGTATAAGACCTCAGGACAGTAAATGAGACTGTAATTCTGGTACATCCTACAGTTTCAAGCCTCTACACCGTCTTAACTCAAATCCCAGGAGAAGTCAACTATTTTACTGCATTAAATTTAAAGGATTCTCTTCTGTATCCCTCTTACCCTCACTCCCAGAATTTGTTTGTATTTGAATGGACTAACCCCCAACCAGGGAGACTTGCCAATATACATAGACTGTATTCCCCCAGGCTTCAGGGACAGTCCCCATTTATTTGGAAATGCTTTAGCCAAGCAATTAAGGGAACTCCAGTTGATCAACAGGGTCCTTCTCTAATATGTTGATGACTTCTTAATTTCTAGTACTACCAAAGAGGACTCAGATACTAATTCCATCCTAGTATTAAACTTCTTCACAGGTAGAGGACATAAAGTCTCTCCTGAAAAGGCCCAAACAACCTCCCAGATGGTTCAATATCTAGGGTACCTACTCGCCCCAGGAGCCTGGGCCTTGTCATGCAAAGAAAACAGGCCCCTTCCTGTGATCTCTTTTTTCTGCTTCCCCTCTCGCTCCTTATGAAAACCTCTGCCTGCACTGAGATGTTAAGATGGGCATTAAGAGGACAGTCCCCCATCTTTATAGACTGCTGGCATCTGAATAAACCACTTCCTTTTCAACAGCATCTGTCTAAGGAGTTTGCCTTTTGTTGCAACAGGCAGCCAGACCTGTATTCAGTTACAGTAATGATAGGATCCCAATTATATGTGGAATCTAATGAACAAAATAACAAATAAAATAGGAACAGAAGTATAGATAGTTAGAACAGACTGACAGCTGTCAGAGGGGAGGGGGGTGAATGAAAAAAAGGTGAAGGGATTAAGCAAAAAAGAAATACACAGACAACATATGGTGACAGCCAGAGGAAAAAGGGGGAGGGGGAAGGTGGAAGAAGGCAAAGTGGGATTAAATGGAGATGGAAGGAGATTTTACTTTGAGTGATGGATGCATGATGCAGTGAACAGATGATGTCTGGTTGAGCTGTACACTAGAAATTTGTATGGTTTTGCAAACCAATGTCACCCCAATAAAAAAAATGTTGCTTTGGAACATTGATTATTTTGAGCAGAAGGTACTTGAAGAAGAAGGGTAAATACACGGAAAGGCTTTCACTGGACCCACCACTCTACCTAAAGAGAGAGCCAAAAGGAACTCAACTGGCACCAGTCTAGCCAGGAGGTGTTTCATCAACTGGGAAAGATTGACTCTCTCTCTTTTTAACTTTTTTTCACTGCTCCCTGATGTCTGCAAATAAGGGACTAGCCTGCCATTGCAACTTTTCTGCTATTATGATGACCTGTCCACCTTGCTTTAGATAGTTGAGTGCTGTGCAGTTCTTTTCCTGAAGGCTGTCATCCCCGGTTCATCCCCAACACTTGGGAGCCCAGACCCAGAACAGCCTAGAAAGCCAATCTTAACAATGCCAGTGGCCCCTCACTGGCATAATTCTTAATTCACTAGTGAGAAGATTGCCCTCTGGGCTCTCCCAGAGATGGTTAATTACTAGACTCTCTGATCTAACACAATAAGCCGATTTTTGTATGCCTCCTTCACCAAACCTTCTACCCCTTCTGCTGCCAAGGCATTCTGGCAAAAACATCTCATTTACTCAAGACCATCATGGCTTTCAAGATTCAGGGCACTATCACAGCAGCAAAGGAGGGGCTCTAGGGGCCTTGCCAGGAGGCTCAATCCTGAGTCATGGGACGGTGCCACACATCAATAAACTCTCTTACTCAGCCTTACATTTTATTCCTAGTCAAAACTCTCAGGACTCATTCCCAATGTAAATCGTCTCTTATCACAGGAGAGGAAACTAGAAGTAAACATCATACCCATTCATACTTTGTCACAAACAACCACAGTGTTACGGTGGAATGAGCGACTAGAGGGGAAATAAAGGCAGGACCCTCCCATTGCAATCTAACAAAGACCTTAATACAGGAAGCTAAAAGCAAAAGCTCACACACTGACCCAGTCATCCTGAGCCTGGTTCCATAAGGGTGCTTGGCATTCTGAACGAGATAGTGTAAGGGCGGGGGCAGCCCTTGAAAGTCTGTGTGTATCATCTCCACTAGCTGGGAAAAGGAAAACCTCAGGACTGTGTATTCATCCCAAGGCCTAGAAGACAGAATGGGAGGGGAGTGCCATCCCAAGGCCTAGAAGAGAGAAGGGGAGGCTACAGTGCCCAAAGAAAAGCCCATAAACAACTCTGGTTAACTGTCTGCTTCCATTATATATACAGATAGAGTCTGCAGCAAGATAAGGATTTGGGCTAACAGACCCCCATACCTGTTGGGAACTGCCCTGCCTGGTATCAGAAGCTGTAGCCCCTGCCAAGGCTAAGGCTGAGGGAACAACCTTGCAACCGTAAGCCACTAAGAAGACAAGCTTATCTGGCAGGTGCACCGCTTCTGCTCCTTTTACTTCACCCTGCCTGGACCCCAATGCTTGGTCAGTGAGCCAATGACGGCTAGGATTCCCCAAGGAGGGAACGACCTAAGACAGGCCCGATTACGTTTCCTGCGTAAACAAACCCAATAAAAGCCTGCTTGGGAGACAGAACGAGGCACTCTCCACTAGGGAGGGTGACCAAGGCGCTTCCCACTAGAGAGAGTGGCCGTCCCGTCCCTATTTCCCCACAAGACCTGGTTGTCTCTGTGTATGTTTTTCTCACGTTTCGACGAGCCATTCACAGCGTTCCGCGGTCACTGCCGGTCGGGAGCCGTAACACGTACCTGCCTTTGGGTTGTCGCATCTCGCTGGGGGAAGCCGGCACCACCTACACCTGTTAATCAATATGTAACTCCCTCACCCCCATCTCCCTAACTATGTAAGTCCTCAAAACAAAGGACTCTCACTCTTGCCTCTTGGTCCTCTCGGCTCTCTTGTCACACAGGGGACCCCTGGCCTGCTGGCCTCTGGCTACCCTTGCTTTTGTTTTCCTATTAGAACTTAGCATTAATAAACTTCACTTGCTCGCTAATAGGATCACTGACCTGTAATTTTTTACTGTGTCAGTGAGAAGAACCAAGATTCTGGGAGTTTCTCCCATGACAATATTGCCCATCTATTTTTCTTCTAAGAGCCCACTCAACCTTTCTAAAATTAATTTATGCTCTCCTAAGTAGCCTATATTCCCTCCCTTCTACTTCCCTTATTAAGATGGTACATTCTCAAATTCCATCCCTTTTTTGGGTATTCACTTATTTTTTCCTGTGATGCCCTCATACATGTACTATTAAAAAAATAAATTTGTATATTTTTTCTTCTTTTAATCTCCCTACTGTCAGTTTATTTCATAGACCTGGCTATTGAACCTAAGACAGCAGAGGGAAACTCTTTCCTTCCCTATATGCACATTCATTATAAAAAAAGTCACTTTTAATCTGTGGATAAAAAAAAAGTATTGCTATAATAAATCTAACCAAAAATAACCTCACAAAGTGATCTGATCATAAATTTCTAACTGGGTAGGTCATGGTGCAAAGTCATGCGTCAAGTTTATAAACTTCTTTGGCAAGAAGTTTAGCCAAACTCTGTCCATTGTTCTGGCACATCTAGGTTAACACACCTTTGCAAGCCCCTAGGAATTCTCTTTTTTATATCCCTTGAAGTCTAAACATCCTCAAGGAAGCACAGTATCTTGTTAACTATCCTGTACCTTACTGTCTACTGCCTTCATGCAATCTTCCTTAAGTGCCCTCCTTAATTCCAAATGTATAAAAGAAACTGCAAAACTGTCGTTCTCGGGAGATTTCAGGTATTACTTCCCAGCAACTGTCAGTTTGGCTGCAATAAACTTATAAAAATTCTCTACAGGTTTTGTAGGTTTCTTACATAAACAAATTCTAAAAAAGGCTTTTGGTTTCACTGATTTTTCTTTATTGGTTCCTGTTTTCAACTTAATATTTCTACTGTAATCTTTATTACCTCCTTCTTTCTACTTGTTATGAATTTAATTTGTTTTCTCCCTCTGTTTGGGGAAAGCCATAAAAGTCTAAATTCACAATTGATTCAAAGAACTGACATGTAGCCTTATTCCAGTTCATAAGGACTTTAATAGGAGAAAATTACATACACAAGCAAAGCAGTTGCTTGCTCCCAGTGGTGGCTGGCTGGGAAGAAATCCCTCCCTCGCAGGACAGGGTCTCTTTTTCACAGGGGTTCATAGTAAAACTATATGCTGGGTAGTCATTAGACCACCAGAGAGCAATGCCTTTCTAAGTTAACAGATAACATCGGGCAGTTATCCACCCTATACATTCATTAACCTTTCTGGGGCGTGAAGTTTATCTTCGGGCGACACTCCAGTTTTCTGGGTAGTGAACCACGCCTGAGGCTACAAACAGTCACAGAAAGTTAAACAGAGAATTCCACATTTCCCAGGCGACTTTACGGCTGGAGCCGTGGAGCACCTCTGACTTCCCTACACCACCCAGTATCTCGAGGTGGAAGATCAGAGCACTGGCGTGAGACCCGCCCCTGCCCCCCCAACGATACAAGTATTTAGTGCTATGAACTTCCCTAAGTTTAACTGCAACCCGCAAATTTTGATATTTTATATTTTGATAAGTTCAAAATATGTTTTTATATTTCCGTTTTTGACCCAAGGGTTATTTAAAAGTGTGTTATTTAATTTCCAAATATTTGGGAGATTCTCCAGATATTTTTAAGTTACTTTGGGAGGAAAAATCATAGACCTCTTTGAAATTCTTTGAAAACGTACAGAGCTCTAGAGGTGTAGTTAGTTAGCGTGAGGTACTTACACGAAATCATTTGAAAATGTTACATTTTCCAAGAAAAAAATCCACATATCATAATATTTTATAATTTCCTGGTGTTCACAGATCCCCTGAAACCTCTTCACAGAGCTCCTCAATTAATCATTCCTGCTCTAAGATACTGAAAATGATTAAATTAAAAAAGAATTGTCCAAGAAGGAGAAATATTTTCTTGATTCCGATCACAGAGAAAGCACTTTCCATATGCACCATGTCTCTTTAGGTGTGTCCGGAAAATATTCTGAATTGGTATAAACTCACAATAGCGCATTGAGTAAGAAGTGCTGTTAGCCTAAGGATGTCCAAACCTGTAGGACTTGTTCATAAAGAGTCTGAGTCAAAACTAATGACATACGCCAGGTAGCAAGATCTCAAAAGTTCCCAGGAATGGCAGTTTACAGCTTCTGTTATACATGTGGAATTATGGAGGGCACGATTACATGAAGGTGGGGGAAAGCAAGTCAGGAACTGGACTGCAGGATAGTTAACAAGATTATGTGTTCTCCTGAAGGTGATTTCTCCTCTAAGGGGCCTGAAAAGTGGCATTTCCTGGGTGTATTAACCAAGATGCACAGAAACAATGTGTGTGGCTTGCTTAAGGCAAAGATAAAAGTTTTTACTGAAGAAGCTCTATGCCTGGGCATCGTGATACTCACCATAACTGCCTAGTCAGATATGTATGCTCAGATCACCCTGTGAGGTTACTTTCCCTGGAATCCCTTTTACTCCACAGTGTCCTATGTGCTTCACATAGTAATCAAAGACAATCAATAGCTTTTAAAATGCAAATGAGTTTTTTTATATTCAAATGCAGTAAATTTTAGATTGTATTCTAATTTTTAAAAGGAAGCGTTTGGGTGTCTTTTCCCCCTGGTTTGTCCCTGGTGCTGGGGATTTGATCGGTGCCCTTTGATCGGTGCCCTTCCAAGGTGCCTCCCCGCCCCACTCCACCCCAGCTCTCCAACTCGGAACCGTCTCTCATGCTGGGGCTCAGAGACCCTGTCCCACTGCAGACCCAGTCCCTGGGCATGTGTTCCCTTCATTTGCAAGGCTATCTTGCCTCAGGTCACGCTGCGCTGATACCTAGAGAATGAGCAGAGGTGGAGAATGAGTCACCTAGACCAGGGGTGTCAAACTCATTTTCACCGGGCGCCACGTCAGCCTCGCAGTTGCCTTCAAAGGGCTGAATGTAATCTCAACTCCGTAACAGTTAAGAAGTAGTTATACTTATACAGTCCTAAAATTATTTTGGCCCTTTGAAGGCAACTGCAAGGCTGATATGGCCCCCGGTGAAAATGAGTTTGACATCCTTGGCCTAGGGGGTAAGTGTAGGTTTTCTTTATATCTTATTTGTGAGTGTGGCTGTATCTTTGATGTTACCTGTATGTGTATGTCTGCGTGTGCTAGGGAAGAGGATGCTCTGAGTGAATCAGAACCTAACTTAACTACATGTTGACAGATTCTCTCAGAAACATACTTTAAATAGTGTAATTTTAAAAGGGTACATTAGGGAATTAAATTATATTCCTATACCCTGGAAGAGAGATAAGAGTAAAAGTTCTTGATCACTGATATGATCAAAAAGATTTAAAAGTTCTTAGTATTAAATGGACCAGGAAAGTCAGACTAATCCTAATATATTAAGAAAATCTTCATAGTATCGAAGTGTAAAATTTTGGGGCAAGATCCAATTGCCCAATCTCTTTTCAAGACTCTAGCTACTGCAGCCTAGATCAGAAGCCAGCCTCTGTAAGCCAAGATTAGCAAAGTCACCCAGCTATACCTCCACTTGCCCTGGAAAGTATGAGCAATATATGTCTATTGTATGCCGCTCAGGTTTTGAGGTTGTCTGTTATGCAACATTCTTATTGCACACAGAGAACTAATTCAGACTTTGAAAGACTTTAACTGCAATGTTCAAGTTTTGACTTTCTCTTAAAAATATTTCCTAATGCCAATAACTGTTATTTGACGTTTCTCTGTCTTCACTATGGCCTATTGAATCTTAGACAAGCATGACCATCTACTACTGACCTGGCACAGTCCCCAGAAAATCAAGCTCTTAAAGTCGGGGAAGCAAGTCAGAGCTATCTTAAAGAAAAGAATGAGTGACCCTAAAATATCAGACATAAGAACAGATAAGAATAGATAGAAATAAGGAAGAGTAGAAGGTTGTCTAAAGAAACAAGAGGGTGGGTAATCCCAAGGGATCAGTGTATTTCTACTATGGCTAAAGTACATTTGGTCCAATAGGATCTACTAATATGGTTCATTTGTCAATGAACCATAATATAAAAACTATTCATATAATAGTTTTATAAACATAATATAAAATCTATTCCAAGTGATTTCTTAGTTTCTTGGTGCTCTCCATCTCAGGAACACTCCTGTGCCTTTCCCTTCCTCCTTCCCTTCCCCCACAGGTGTGTGCATCTCCTAAACTTTAAGAGGTATCATGAGACTTGCAACCAGGGAGCAGTGGGCAGTGGCAGCTCCTACCAGGCTAAACCCTGAACCCGTCTCCATGGTCCCCCTGTTTGCCCAGTCTCCAATGAGCTGTGAGCAGCCCCACCTAGTCTCTCTCCTATCCCTTCTTCTATCCTAAGGCTTCCTTGTTTCCCTGTCCGAAGCTTCAATAAACATACTCTCAAAAATCGCACACAATCATTAACAATTTGAATGTTAATAACATATTACCATATGATATTATACGGGGTATAACCAGGTAGATGACATTTAAATCTGCATTCAGTATTCATTTTAAAACTAAAAAATGTTGACCTCATGTTCCTATATCACTTAAATAGCACAATGTAGGTTTTCTTCCATTATAGGAATGTCAGGTCTCCAAACTATTTATGAAATTATACAAAGAATAAAGTGTATACTGTATTTACAAAGCTTTAAAAAGCCTTATTGTCATCAAGAACTCCTGACCTCATACAAAGTTAACCTGCACTGAAGTTGAAACCTTCCCTGAAATGTTGTTCTATTATTATTTCACGTGGTCTACAACCTATTGAGATGCCAATTTACTTCGTTTGTAACATTTGACATTTATACACTAAGATCCTAGATATTCCATTATGTAATAATTATTGTTGGAAAGTTTCCTGACAGTTTACCTTTTAAAAGGAATACTTATTAGTATATTTGCCTATAATTTTGATATTATAAAAGTTTATAAGCCTATAAATTATAAAACAGTAATTCCCTTATATATTAATATTTTAATTTCCTTTTTACATATAGAAGACAAAGAAATTTATTCTAATTCCCATAGCAAGGTCTAGTGACATTTTCTTCTAAAGGTCACATTTCAAAACTCTTCAAATTATAAACATGTCACCATTAAATAATGTTTGTTTAGTTCAATCATAAAATATTTTATAGGTATATCTATGGGTATTCACGTGCATTGTGAACATAAAATTTTACTTAGTAAATAAATTATAACTTCTAATTGTTGTCAATACAGATGAATAAGGATTTTTAAATGGTGAGAGTCTAGAAAACACTGATTTATTTCCACAAAAGAGCACCTTGGAAGCCAGTGTTCACACGACACACACTGAATTAGAGGAAGTAAATCCTATTGCTATAACTCACACAGGAGAACTTAAGGCTAAATCCTTATTATGTGTGAATTAAACTACTAAATCACCTAAGTATTTGCTATTGTCTGAATGTTTGTATCATCCCAAACCCAATTCGTGTGTTGAACCCTAATGCCCAAGGTGACAGCATTAAAAGGTGAGACTTGTAGGAGATGCTGCAGTCCCAAGGGTGAAGTACTCATGAATGGGATCAGAGCCCTCATCAGAGACGCTTGAGAAAGACTTGCCCTTCCTACCCCCTGAGGTCACAGACAAAAGAGAGCCACCCGCAGGCTGTGAAAGAGGCTCTTGTTAGACATCAGAGAGCTGGCGGCTTCATCTTGGACTTCCCAACCCCCAGAACTGTGAGAAACAAATTGCTATCATCTACAAGCCACCCAGTTTACGGTATATTATAGCATCCCGAATGTACTATGACACTATCCATTAAGAACAAAGAAATTTAATATGCTGATACATAAGTGAAATATATTATACATGTATAAAAACAGTAGGTGTAGCCCTGGCTGGCATAGCTCAGTGGATTGCACGCAGGCCTGTGAACCAAAGAGTCCTGGTTTGATTCCCAGTCTAGGGTACACGCCTGAGTTGCAGGCTGGGTCCCCAGTAGGGTGCGTGCAAGAGGCAACTACACATTGGTGTTTCTCTCCTTTTCTACATCCCTTCCCCATTCTCTAAAAATAAATAAATAAAATCTTTAAAAAAAAACTAGTAGATACACATCTCTATGTCATATTATAAAGGGAATAAGTGCATACACAAAACAGTATGTATGCATAAAGGGAATAAGTGACTCACAAAACAATATATATGCATGAGCCCAAATTTTATTATTAAAGAAAAAAAAAGATGTATTTGCACCCTGGCTGGCGTAGCTCAGTGGATTGAGCTCGGGCTGCGAACCAAAGCACCGCAGGTTCAATTCCCAGTCAGGGCACATGCCTGGGTTGCAGGCCACGGCCCCCAGCAACTGCCCATTGATATTGTGTGCTCGCTCTCTCTCTCTCTCTCTCTCCCCCTCCCTCCCTTCTCTCTCTAAAATAAATAAATAAATAAAATCTTAAAACAAAACAACAACCAAAAAAAAATACAACTTTAAAAAAATATTTAAAAAAAAAGATGTATTTGTATCGAAATACAAGAGTTTTAAAGGTTGGCCTAGAGTCAAATCTGAGCTTGAACGCTAGTTTCAATACTTGCTAGCTCGTATTCTATTTTTAGCGATCTATTTCAGGCGTGCTACTAATTCTTCCTTCTCAGCCTCAATTTCCACATTGCACAGCGGTGAATACTGACATTTCCATTTCATAAGACTGTTGTGAGATAAAAGAGATGATACATGTGCAAGGCTTGGCACAGTCCAGGCCACTATAAGGGCTTGATAATGGTAGGTACTTTGATGGTCCCACCCTAAGCTTAAATAGTGAATTATCTCGTACCACTTAAGAAGCAGAAAAAAGAATTTAAGGATTTTTCTTTATAGAGGTTTAGCATTGTATGACACATAATTTTGGTTATTAATAACAGAAAAGCCTTAGAAAGAGGTTACATGCATGTGTAATGATAAAATAATTTCAGATTGTTTTAAGTCTATATATATACTATAATGTATATACTATATATAACATATATTCTACTATATGCAGAACATTAAAATAATGAGGCTGAAAGGAAACAACACACAGATTTCATAGAAACAAGGAAGAATAGATCCAAATACACATAGTGAGTTTAAATCACCCACAGAAAGAACCTACTTGGAAAAATCCTTTTATGAGACTTTATCCTGATGTGACTAAAGGCAGTTCCATATGCTAAAATGTTCTGATAGCCAAGGAACTTCCACAGCTAACCTTTAGGGAAATTTGGGACTCTGTCAAGCTGCTCATTTTCAAGTCACCTTCCACCTGCATTTTATTAAATTATTGAGGTGACACTGGTTAACAAAATTATACAGGTTTCAGGTGAACAGGCAAAATAGAGACAGACTCAGATAGAGAGCAGGCTGACAGCTGTTGGGAGATTTGGGGGTGCTGAGTGAGGAGTGGAGGGATTGAGCAAACAAGAAAAAAAGGGAACTCATAGACCAGGCAACAGGCACTGGACGGGTGGGTGGTGATGGGGGAGGGGATGGGGGGGTAAATGGTCAGTCACCCTTTTTAAACACATGCTTGACGCAGGAGATTGTCAGGAAGGAGGAAACTCTGGAGGTGCCCCAGGCCCAAGATAAAGGACATCAATACAGGACAGACACCCCGTTCTAAGACCGGTTGTTCCGCTTTCTAGAAAAGCTCTGAATCATGGTGAATCATGAATGCACCTGCGCAGAAAATACTACCTGATCCCTGCTTCATTATAATAGCATTATAATAAACTGACATTATGTGACCCCCTTCTCCTGTGGCCAGTAAAGGAAAATCACCGGAGACCATGTGTGCAGTAGCTTTAAAGCAATATGACTACTTGTACATGCACAATAAAAGCCCACCAAAACTAGCCAGGAAAGATCTGCCCTATAAGAGTAGACCCCTCCAGCCCCTGAGGTCAATCTCTGCTCAGACTTGGCCTACTTCCATGTTCTGAGGAGTGTACCATCACTTAATAAATCTGCTATTTCTCTTTCTGCTATAAACTCTGTGTGTTCGGTTCAATTCTTTGTCCACAATCACCAAGAACCTGGTTACTTCTGCCCACCTGTGACATGCTTGCCCTTAAAATTCTAGTTTTCCTTTATCTTACTTCTTGAACTGATTTATGTTACCTTTCAACCTTGTGGACTTGAGGCTTAAATTTTTCATCTATAAAAACAATCCTCCATTTTTAGACTTATCATACCAAATTTCAAGTCAACATTTCCATTTACAGAGTAGATATTCTACTTAACAATCTGTTTCAAGTCTTTCTCCCACTAAACATTAAATTTTGGCCATTTTCCTCTAAGGGTTTTCAGTGAAGCAATACTACAAGATTAGGAATACAACAAGATCAAGGCACAAAACGTGTCAGAAACACAAGAGTGGAAAAAATAGTATTATTAACACCTAAAAAAATAAGAGATAAATACTAAAATGTTACTTATCATTAATCAATAATACATTTTAAAAACAGAGCAAATAATCCTCTTTGTACTCTTATTTAATGCTAAGGGTTTTTTATAAAATACTATAAAATAAAAGTTGAAAAGTAAATTTTCTTGTGAAAAAATAACACAGTTCAATTAAAAAATGTTAGGGGAAAAGGGGAAGGGTTTACAGAAACAAGTATAAAGGACACATGGATAAAAACTAGGGGTGGGTGGAAATGGGAGGGAATGGGAGGGCTGGCTGGGTAGGTTGGGATGGGAGTAAAAGAAAATTGTACTGCAACAACAATTAAAATAAAATTTAAAAAAAGTGTTAGTTAACGACTTTCTGTTCACCTTTAGCATAGAGCAGATTTGGTAGGCCTAAGTAACTCAGGGTCACAGACTACTTGACCAGCAGTGTCAATTTAATCAGATGTATGTTGATGTGTTTTAATTTTGTCAATGTCTTTTGCATTACTACCTTAACTGGTCACAAGTTACCATTACCACTGCATCCTCCTGCCACAAAAAAAGTTAAATATTTTCCATACATACACTGGCTCTTCTTCCTAATGTTGTCCTTAGGTGGGACCATCTCATAATGATTGTCTTCCTGCCATTTTCACTATTACACTATTGGGTATAGCCCTGACTTTCATATATAGGAGTGCGCCGTGCGGCCCTGGCTGGCAGCTCGGCTGTTAGAGCGCCGGCTCAATACACTCAGGCTGCAGGTGTGACCGCTAATCAGGCACACTGAAGAATCACCAGTGAATATATCAATAAGTGGAACAATAAATCGATGTTTCATTCTCTCTTTCTTTCCTTCTCTCTCTAAAACCAATAAATTAAAAAAAAATAAACCATGCTTTTTTAAAAGCTTGAGACAAAAATTAGTCATCTAATTACCTACAAAGAGCTTTGATGGTCTCTATAGGGCCAGTTTTCAATAAACAAAGTTTAAAAACAAGATGCAAAGCTGTAAGAACAATTAAATGGAAAATAGCACCATATTATTAATATTATTAATAGCATGCAAACAAAACCTGGCCAGCCTTTGGAACTGAAAGTAGGATATGACTGTATCATCAAGATTCATTTTACACAAATTCCTTCAGTTCCATTTGTTACCAGCCTTGCCTAAAAATTATTCCAGAGCCACAGGGACCTACTAGGATGCAGGGAAACCAGATTGCTTCATTTTCTGACATTGCTATTGGGAGCAGTCAGAGAGGCTAACCTGAAACCATGGTTGGTTCCACAATAAAGACAGTAGAGATGTCAGATTTTGGCACGTTCTCTAAAGTTACTGGAGTCCATCAATGACAGTTAGAAGCATATTAAAGCCTTATTCTTTAGATTTCACTTAGCTCACATATACTAGTTAAACATGCACTTAACTTTAAATAATTAATTTATAGAATTAAGATTATAATTCAGTTATATAGCTATTGCTTTAAATATATGCAAACACTGGTCTCAAACACAATAATTTTAGGGTTAAACTTCCAGGCTCTAGGGTTAGAGCCTTTAGAAAGTTAATCAATACTTTTATATTACAATTTTAAACACTTCACTTCTTCCAATCATTTTCTAACAGTGTAATTTCACAGTAGGTAACAGTGCATGAATATCTGGAGTCAGTGGTTAAAGAAAGGGTAAATTTGATCAATCTGAAATAATTATTATTAAAAAAATATGTAATTAGCCCATAAGTGGTACATGCATTGTTTTAAAAAGTCCTATTTAAAAAACCTGCCTGCATTCTGAGAGTATAACAGTGGCAGGAGAGCCATTTTTAATAGACATAACACTTTTTTTTTTCTGATTAAAATTCATCAGAAAGTTTTGAAAGTTCATTAAAGTAAAAATGCCAGTAAATTAATATTCATGGTGTGGTGATGGCTGGGGGGAAGGGAGTACAAGGGGACTAAATGGTAATGGGAAAAAATGCAATGAAAATATTAAAATACCTTCCAGCTAAGATAGAGGCATAGGCAAATATGCCGTGCTTCCCTGCACAACCAAAAGGACAACTCATTTAAAAACAAAAATAGCCAGAACTGCAAGAAAATTGAACTATATAGAAATCTGACAACCAAGGAGTTAAACAAGAAATATTCACCCAGACTGGCAAGAAGGGTGGAGACGTGCAGCTGCAGTGGACAGGACCGAAGGCAAGGCAGAAGCTGGAGGACTGGGCAAGGTGGTGACTAGTGACCAGGCATTCCAAATTCGCGTGTGGATAAACTGAGAGGAACAACTAGGGAGTGAGGCAAACAGCTCAACCCAGGATTCCAGCACGAGGAAATAAAGTCTCAGAATCTCTGGTGGTAAAAATCTCTGGGGGTTGTGGCAGCAGGAGAAATGGCCATGTTTTCAAAGGGGGGTGAGAGCTGAGCAAGTGGCTTTGTTCCCTCTCTGACCCTTCCCCCACATACAACACCATGACACATCCAACGTGGACTGCCCCACCCTGGCAAATACCTAAGGCTCCGCACCTTACAATGCAACACGTGTTGCAAAGAAATATGGCCCAAATGAAAGAATAGCTCAAAACTCCAGAGAAAGAACTAAGCAATGAGGAGATAGCCAACCTATCAGATGCCACGTTCAAAATACTGGTGATCAAGATGCTCACAGAAATGGTTGAGTGTGGTTGCAAAATGGAGGAAGAAGTGAAGGCTAGTGAAATAAAGGAAAATGTACAGGGAACCAACAGTGAAGGGAAGGAAACTGGGACTCAAATCAACAATTTGGAGCAGAAGGAAGAAGTAAACATTCAACCAGAACAGAATGAAGAAACAAGAATTCAAAAAAACAAGGATAGGCTTAGGAACCTCTGGGACAACTTTAAACATTCCAACATTCGAATCATAGGGGTACCAGAAGGAGAAGAGGAAGAGCCTGAAATTGAAAACTTATTTGAAAAAATAATGAAGAACTTCCCCAACCTGGCAAAGGAAATAGGCTTCTGGGAAGTCCAGGAAGCTCAGAGAGTCCCAAAGAAGTTGGACCCAAGGAAGCACACATATACAAGGAAGGCATATCATAATTAAGTTACCCAAGATTAAAGATAAGGAGAGAATCTTAAAAGCAGCAAGACAAAATAAGAGAGTTACCTTCAAAGGAGTGCCTATAAGATTGTCAGCTAATTTCTCAAAAGAGACCTTACAGGCAAAGAAGGGGCTCGAAACAAGAATTCAAAGTCATGAAAGGCAAAGACTTAGATCCAAGATGACTCTATGCAGCAAAGCTGTCATTTAGAATGGAAGGGCAGATAAAATGCTTCCCAAATAAGGTCAAGTTAAAGGAGTTCGTCATCACCAAGCCCTTATTATATGAAATGTTAAAGCGGGGGTATGCTGGTGGGAGGGGGGTGTAAGGCAGAGGGGGATAGAGGGGAGAAAAAAATGGGCCAACTCTAATAGCATAATCAATAAAATATACTAAAAAATTAAAATAAATTAAAAGAGAAAGTACATAAAACATCAACTGGTCACAAAAAAATTAATTACTATTCAGTCCATTTAATATTCATAGTTAGTCAAGTATTATATAATTAGTAATTTTTAACAAAATGATGAGAGTTTATAGAAGAGATAGCACTTACAAGCTGCTCTGATTTCACACCGTATAACTGGATGGTCTTTGCCACGTTTTTTGATACGGCTAATGTCAGGTCTCCATCAACAGCAGCTACATTTAGTTCACTGGACAAAACAAACAGACTTCATTATTAGCAGCAGAGCTTATTAACAAACATATAAACCTAAAACAAATACACAATATGGTAATTCTTTTTATAGATTTCATTGATTGCTTGCAAGAGTTGGTTGCATTGTTTCATTTTCCCTTCTAAATTCAGCATTAGAAGAAAGTGCTTTGAGATGGCTTTGTTAACGACCAGTTTCTCATTAATAAAAGCATGTCATGTGTGGATTCAGGCTGTGATTATGAGAGTAAATTGTGTACAGATTTTTAAAGTTGCAACCTTGTTAACACTGAAAAGTGCAATTAGAGCCACTGCATATTATAGCCATCTGCACGGAAATGACAGCTCTTGAATGGAAATGATGACCATGGATGACAGAGGCTAACAATGGAAATCACATATGATACATAAAGGAACTCACTTTCTAAAATTAATGCCAATTTACGCTATTTTGTTTAGATTTTCAAATATCTCAAAAGCATAATAAGAATTTGAAATTTTGAATTCTTAAAGTATTTCTTTCTTGTGTCTATTTCCAACTTTAACATCAAGTTAACTGGGACATTTGAACTGACTACCAAGCCAAAAAAGATAAAACAAACAAACAAACAACCCTAGAGTACTTACAAACATCATGGAAAGAATACTAAGAGTTAAAAATTGCATGAAAACCGATAAGAGGTAGAAAGTAGGAGAAGTATTTATTGTCTCTGAAGTAACATTAAATTTTGGCACTAATCAGATTCTCCTGATGAAGCAACTGAAGGACTTTGGAACAACATCAGTGCAGAGCACGGGTGACAAAATGTCTTTCCAAAGGTCTGTGCAGAAAGTAATGTAATGTAATACATTCTATTACTCCAGCCATGTAATATGGAAAATAGAGACATTTACTGAAGATACAAGAAGCATTGTACACAGGACAATGATGCCTCAGTCCCCTTCAAAATAGGCAACTCTGGGATCTCACAATTGCCATCAGCTGCCCTGTCATATTTTCCTGAATCTCATAGATTATCTGAAATCTCTTCTCTTTCAGAGGTGATTTTAGTTTTGGGAAAAAACAGAAGTTGAAGGGCACCAGAGGGGCCGTAGGGGGGCTGAGTCACCTGGTGATTTGATGTTTCACCAAAAAAAAAACTGCATGAAATGTGATGCATGAGCAGGCATGATGTCATGATGAAACTGCCCAATCACCAGTTGCCCATAGCTGTAGCCTTCTGAATCATTTGAATAATTTCCATGAATGAATGTTCAAGTTTAATGTAAAATTTGATGTAGATTCTGCTCTACTTGCTCAGTCATTTTGATGCAACAGCCACCCAGTACACACGCTCACTCAGCATCTACCACCCCCACTGACTAGTACAGTGAAGTTATCATTGTTCACACATGCGCATTCCAGCCTGCTCTCCTTGGCTGCCAGGTCACACTGACTTTGCACAAACCATTCTCATTGTATTTACAGTGGATATACTTTTTCCAGACAGATCTCATATAATAGTGAGACATCATTTCTTTAATGTTCACTTTTAAACACTGGAATAAGTATGCTTCTTTAAGGTCCACATTATATTTGATTAAAGCATTGCCAAGCTGCACATAAGAATGAGAGGGATGCCCCTTTAATATTCCTATAAGAAGGTCAAAGAGAACAAGTTGAATCCAGGACTATTTTTATTGCTACCATACTAAACAGATAAACACATTCGTGTTAAAAAAATCTTGATTCAGAACTTTGGAAAGTCAAGATAATTGTGGAGAGATTTAGGATCAAGATGGTGAATAATTTAGACAATGTTAAGGTATATTTGCAGCTGGAGAGATGCTTATGTATATTATATCTGTGACTCTGTAGTCTTATTCTGACATGCTACAGAAGCACCACCTTCAAATTTGTAGTGTAAAAGAATCTAGACATTTCTATACCTTGGTCCTATATTGACTAACTACTAGTTTTACTCCTACATTGATAAATGAAAAGTCCTACTGTTATGACAATTTGTTAGCTATAGCAGGAACTGAGATAGGCATAACTGCCAACAGATTTGGGCAGCTGTAAATATCTAAAGGCAACAGTATAACTGATACAGAGAGATCTGATCAGATCACTGGGGAGGAAAAGGAGGGGAAGTGGGAGGAGGTTTCCCAAGGCGATGGTAAACAGCCTAGGACGGGATTGGCTGAGAAGCTGAATGCCTCTGGAGTGCATGGAATTGTGAGCCAGAAGATTTAAAATAAAAAGAGGGCAGAGACTGGCTCTCCGGCTCTCCTCCTCAAGGATGCCTGGGTGACAGTGCTGTAGCTGCCTGCATTTTCCAAAGGACAGTATTCTGGATGGATTTTGGATGGGAGAAGAAATTCCAGGACCCAGCCTAGGATTGGGCTGGCCTGGCAGAGGATGTCAGGGTTATTCTTCTTTGGGTGTTCTACAGCAGCAGTCCCCAGCCTTTTTGGTACCAGGGACCAGTTTCATTGAAGACAATTTTTCCAGGGATAGGGGAAGTTGGAGAGACAGGAGGCAGAACTCAGGTGCTATTGTGATCGAAGCTTCACTCCCTTGCCTGCCACTCACCTCCTGCTGTGCACCCTGGTTCCTAACAGGCCATGGACCAGTACCAGTCCATGGCCCTGGGGTTGGGGGCCCCTGTTCTAGAAGGAACAGGTTCTGAGACAGAAGCCTGCCATTCTTCTAAAATTGTGAAGCTTTTATATCTTATGTTGTGTTAGTTTATAAACTAATCCTATCTTATTATTTCTATCTTATAGAAGTACGATCATTAAAAACTAACAGGAGGAATAATAAGGGAACTCAGGAGTATAATACTAGAAATTTATTATGGCATAAAGAACTAGGTTTACTTTGCATCATTGACAAGATAAAATAATCAGAACAGACTGTTTCTAGATTGTATTTAAATGATTTTATCAATCGGAATCTCAAGTACTTTATGTGCATTCATTCACTGCAAAACTCTTAATTACAGGACTAATTACTTGAATAATT
The DNA here is from genome assembly GCA_004024845.1 of Tonatia bakeri. Taxonomy (NCBI): domain Eukaryota; kingdom Metazoa; phylum Chordata; class Mammalia; order Chiroptera; family Phyllostomidae; genus Tonatia; species Tonatia bakeri. The sequence goes on from PVIA01007812.1 coordinate 29,939, forward strand.
TGCAATAAATTAAAAACATATTGCAATCATACATGACTAACAAACTTAACAGGCATTTTAGTAACATGCCATTATATACAAAAATACATACCTTGCTATAGTTTTAATAATACCATCCAATTCATCCAAAGAAGGAGGATTACGACCACCAGGAGGGAAAACCAAGTTGATAGGATCGAAAAGTCGAGATAAGGATTTTGATAGATAAGCAGCCTCATAGGGCTGTAGTGAGTCTTTTAACGCCTTTTCTGGACTGTGGAAACACAATTTATTGAAAATTAACTTAAATTATACAAAACTAAGTGCTATTATATCAGGCTATAAGTGCCTTTCTTAAAAAATATCTCTTAAATAAAGTGTAACTCTACATGCAGAAAAAGAAAAAAATGATTTAAAAATGTATAAAAAAATGCCAAAGTTTAAAGATAAAGAGAGAATCTTAAAAGCAGCAAGAGAAAAGCAGAGAGTTACCTACAAAGGAGTTCCCATAAGACTATCAGCTGATTTCTCAAAAGAAACCTTGCAGGCAAGAAGGGAGGGGTTGGTAAGAGGTGTTCAAAGTACCCAGCAAAGCTACCATTTAGAGTGGAAGGGCAGATGAAGTGCTTCCCGGCCAGGTAAAGCTAAAGGAGCTCATCACCACCCAGCCCTTATTATATGAAATGTTAAAGGAACTTATCCAAGAAAAAGAAGATCAAAATTATGAACACAAACAAACTCACAAATATCAACAACTGAACCTAAAAACTAAAACTAAAACAAACAAACAAAAACTAAGCAAACAACTGAAATCAGAACAGAATCATAGATACGAAGATCACTTGGAGAAACATCAGTAGAGAGGGGGAAGGGGAAAATGAGGGAGAAGGTACAGGGAATAAAGAAGCATAAATGATAGCTACAAAATAAATGGGGAGGTTAAGGACAGTATAGTAAGTAGAGAAGCCAAAGAACTTCAATGCCCAACCCATGGACATGAACTAAGGGTGGGAATCGCTGGAGGGAAATGGGGTATGGGTAAGAGAGGGGCAAAGTGGGACATAATCAGCATAATCAATAAAATACACTTAAAAAATCCATACCAAATGAAATTTTCAAAAATCCTTTAAATAAATAAATAAATAAATAAATAAAGTTGCAAATGCATTTTGTAATTAAATTTTTTAAGGGCTAAACATTTTAATTTATACCTAAATCACCATACATAATATTATATTCAGCAGTACCTACTGGAGTAAGTCTGTCCTTGAAACTCAAAGAATACCACTGTAAAACCTTAATTCTATTGGGGCTATGCCTTTCGTTAGCAAATCCTGTCTTTATACAGTATCAGGTCTGCAGAGACCTGTTTCACTAGCTCAGGGATTGCCAACATTTCCCATCTCGTGGTACGTATAAACTAATTACTAAAATTCTGTAGCACACCAAAAAATATATTTTTTTGCTAATCTGACAAAAATAGATATAATTTTGATTGATTTATAAAATAATAATAAAAATAGTAATTACCTACCCTTTTTGCTCAAAAGAGACTTTTAAAAAAAATCAGGTGCTTATTCTTGTATATAAGGAATTCTGGTACTAAGAGTTAACCAATCAGATACAACCTCATTATGTGATGTGACCACTAAGATGCAGCTCTGTTATGTGACCTATATACAGTTCAAGACAGGGCACTCACACTTGACAGCTATTATTATGTGGTCTGTTGTCAGTTTATAATTTGACAATCTAAAGGAAAAGAGATCGGTGCCCTTGATTAAATAGTCATATATGGAATGTTTTAAAAATTCTTGCAGCACACAGTTGAAAATTACTGCGCCAGCTCAAACCTTTTTACCCATAGCTGCTATATCCCAAAAGGCTCACTGACTGAGAGGGAAGTATACATACAGGACTAGGTTCTTATCGGTCTTCCCATGTCAAAACTGTTATTATCAAGAATGAGGACAAAAACAAAACATATTTTGTTAAAGTTCTACAATCACATAAATACACCCAATTGGAGTTCTAAGCTAACTAATTTTACAATATTCTTCACAAACCAAAACTTAACCTACTAAACACTCTTTTCTCCTTACTCTTTCCATGTCTTCAATTATTTGTGTTGATTTTCATTTAGTAATCCAATTATTGGGTCTTAGAGTTTTTCTTTGACAATAAATCTCAAATGTCTATAACCATCATTTCCATTTGCTTTCTTACCCCTATTATTAACTCCATATCTTCTCATATCACCCCTGTTTATGAACCTTTTGCCAGACCTACCACTTTTCTGTTTTGCCCTACCACTGTCTTTTTCTTTCCTCTTTTAAAAAATAAAGCCCTCTTCCTCCTAAATATTAACCTTGAAAATGACTGGCCTGCTCATTCACATATATAAAACCTGGCTTTTTCCTTCCCGCCCTTTCTGATCAACTGACAAGACCAAGAAGCCAGAATGCTCCTGGCTCCCACATCATAATTCCATAGTTATCTTTTAATACTTTCACATTCAAGAAGTATTTCACTTAGCACACATTTAGTAGGAATACAACATACAAAACCTTTGTTAAGTACTGGGAAGACACATACTTAAACTGCTTTACACTGCAGTAAAACAATGTGCAGGTACCGTGCTAACTGTAACTTCCAGAACAGATGGAAACAGAAGGCCCCAGTGGGAAAAGTAAAGAACTAGTGTCTACATCTGTCAGGAGCACTCCTCTGCTAAAGTCCATGTCTTGTCTATCTTTCCGCCTGTCATTCACTAGCCTCAAGAGGCTTCTTACACACACAGTACAATACAAAGATGATGTATTATAGAACTGTACGCCTGAAACCTATATAATTTTTTTAGCCAATGTCAACCCAATAAATTTGAAGAAGACAGAAGAACAAAGAAAGAAGAAGAAAAGAAGACAACAGAAGAAGAAGAAAGGGAGAAAGGAGAAGGAAGAACAGAGAAGGAAGGAGAAAGAGAAACTGCTTCTCCCCTCTTCCACGGGAATTTCAGCACTGAATTGTAAGTACTTAACACTCTCCGGGTTCTCCAGTGCTGCAAGGGTCCTTGGTGGCTAATGTCAAAACAAGTCACTTTTCTAATTATTTCTGTTTTGTGTCCAAAGTCTACCTAACTTTTATTTTAGCTGTACTACGGATCCTTCTATCTGAGTCAACCTTTTTCTTTTTAATATATTTTATTGATTATGCTATTACAGTTGCCCCATTTCCCCCCTTCACTCCCCTTTACCCTGCACACCCTCTCCCTCCCACATTCCCCACTTTAGTTCATGTCCATGTGTCATAGTTCTTTAGCTTCTACATTTCCCATACTATTCTTGCCCTCCCCCTGTCTGTTTTCTACCTACCATCTATGCTACTTATTCTCTGTACCTTTTCCCCCCTCTGTTCCTCCCATTCCCTTGTTGATAACCCTCCATGTGATCTCCAATTCTGTGGTTCTGTTCCTGTTCTAGTTGTTTGCTTAGTTTGTTTTTGTTTTAGGTGTGGTCGTTAATAATTGTGTTTGCTGTCATTTGACTATACATGTTTTTTCTCTCCTTTTTCTTATCTTCTTTTTCCTAGATAAGTCCCTTTAACATTTCATAAAATAAAGGCTTGGTAATGATGAACTCTAACTTGACCTTATCTGAGAAGCACTTTAACTGCCCTTCCACCCTAAATGAAGCTTTGCTGGATAGAGTGATCTGGGATGTAGGTCCTTGCCTTTCAGGACTTGGAATACTTCTTCCCAGCCCCTTCTTGCTTGCAAGGTCTCTTTTGAGAAATCAGCTGACAGTCTGATGGGAACTCCTTTGTAGGTTACTGTCTCCTTATCTCTTGCTGCTTCTAGGATTCTCTCCTTCATTTTTACCTTGGCTAATGTAATTATGATGTGCCTTGTGTGTTCCTCCTTGGGTCCAACTTCTTTGGGACTCTCTGAGCTTCCTGGACTTCCTGGAAGTCTATTTCCTTTGCCAGATTGGGGAAGTTCTCCTTTATTATTTGTTCAAATAAGTTTTCCACTTGTTGCTCTTCCTGTTCTCCTTCTGGTACCCCTATAATAAGGATGTTGGAATGTTTAAAGATGTCCTGGAGGTTCCTAAGCCTCTCCTCATTTTTTTGAATTCTTATTTCTTCATTCTTTTCTGATTGTATGTTGTCTTCTTTCTTCTGGTCCACTCCATTGATGTGAGACCCAGCTTTCCATCACTATTGCTTCCCTATGCATTTTTCTTCATTTCACTTATTGTAGCCTTCATTTTTTCGTCTAATTTGTGACCAAAATCAACCAATTCTGTGAGCATCCTTATCACCAGTGTTTTGAACTGTGCATCTGATAGGTTGGCTGTCTCTCAGTCGCTTAAAAGTATGGGTTCTGAGACTTTCAATTATTCTTCTGTTTGAGCCATCTTTTTTTTGGCAGGGAGGGGGGGTCTTGTCTCGCCTGTTATGTATGAGGGGCAGAGCCTTAGTTGTTCACCAGGGCTGGGCAACCCAGTTGCTGGGTTGTGACGCTGTATATGGGGCATGGATCAGAGAGGGAACAATAGCACTTGCTCACTCTCTGTTGGACTTCAGTCCCTTCTGCTGCTTTCCCCAAGCAAACTGGGCCTTTCTGCTGCTAATTCCCACGTGGGTGGGCTTGTGCACCCCATGGGTCTTTCCAACGACTTCTCCTGAGAAAATGGGAGTCTCTTCCTGTGCCTCAACCCCCACAGGTGTTTTCAATCAGGCCCTGAGGCTCTATTTCCCGGTGCTGAGACTGCCTGGTCAGCCAGCCGCCTTGCACGTAGTGCCTTGCTTCACAGTTGCCACCTCGCTGGGTCTGCCACTTGCCATACCTCGGCCAGGATCTGCCAGCCTCTCCTTGCATACTCAGGGTCCACCCACTGTGGTCTTGCACACCCAGGATGCCTTACACCAGTCCCAATGCTCCTTCTTCCTGGACCCCTCTCTGCCAGGCTTCCCGACTCCACCCCTCCTATCAGTCTGGATGAACGTGTGTATTTTAACTTCTTGGTTGTCCAACTTCCATACAGTTCAATTTTCTGTCAGTTCTAGTTGTTATTCTGTTTCTAAATTGTTGTTGTCCCTATCTTGGTTGTGCGAGGAGGCACAGTGTGTCTACCTACGCCTCCACCTTGGCCGGGAGTCCTGAGTCAACCTTTTGCACTCTAAAACTCTGAACCTTCTGAACTCCACCTCTAAAATCTCCAAGCCTCAGAACATTTCCACATCCCTAACACCCTCTATTTCCTTCCCTCACACAAATACAGTCAAGCCTCCATAATTTGCCAGGTACTTCCTACGTGCAAAAAATGTAGCAGTGAAGTGGGTTAGAAAATTCTCTTTCCTCAAAGTTTACATGTCAATGAAAGTGGTACAAAATGAATAAATAATGTTAAATGGGTTAAAGATGGAATACAATGTGTCTATTTGTGGTCATTTTGAGTTAATCCTGCTTTGATTTTGTTGAGCTTCCTCAATATATAGATTTTTGTTTTTAAATACATTCTGTAACTGCACAGAAACTCAATTTCTTTAACATGACCCTTTCTCCTTTCTATCCATCCACTCCCTTCCTTAATTATTAAGCCCCAAAGGCATCAGATTTGGTCAGCATCAAGTTGAGTTTTTTTAAAAAAACAAGGCTCAGGTAACATCTTACTCAAAGAACTTGGTGGGGGTGGGGGCAACAGCCTGGGGTCCCCTTAGCCTGCATTTCCTGGCATGGAACCCCATTTAAAAAGCCAAGGGAAGGTTTACTGGGACTCCAGTGTTTTCAGGGAGCCACAACAAGGTAGAGATGCCACTCCTGAGTGGTATCCAGGCACAATATGGGAACACCCACCTCTTGATCTCATTTGCCTGAATTAAGGCTCAACTACAGGCAGCTGTGGGCAGAATGAGAAATGCTAAGGCTCTCCTCCCCCAGAAAGTCAGCCCTCTGATTAGAAGTTGGGGGCTGTGGATTAAAAAAGGGGTTCTATGGAAAGTAGCCTCCCAGAGTAATCGGATCATAAATTCTTAACTGGGCTGGCTGTGGTGAGTAGTCATGCTCCAGGCCTGTAACTTCTTTAGATAAAGGTTTTAAGCCAGCCTTGTCTATTTTTCTATGCTAACACTTTAGAAATATAGGAAGCAATAGCCAGGGAGGGGGTAGTATTAATCCCCAAGAACACACATAATCTCATTAACAATTCTGTAATCCAATCTCTGATTTGATTTCTCCAGTCTTCCTTATATCTGATGACTTCTGGTGTTTGGGATGATGCTCCAACTAACTGAGCCTCACACTCCAGGGCTCAAAAGAATATTTAAAACCCATTGCATTTGTTTCCTTGTAAACTCATGATGTGTGGGGCTCCTGAAATGTGGGTCCTAGGTCTTCTTCCTCAGCAACTACTTTACTGAATTTAGTCTCCAAAAGGTGACAATGACATCCCACTAGTCAAAAACACAAGGATTTTTTTCTCTATTGAATTTAAAAAGCAGAAAATACAAAATAAAAACTCTATGTCCTAGAGATAAACCATTCTTACCATTTGCTGTGTATATTTGCAGGTGTTTTTTAACGTAAGCATATTGATTTTAAAAACTAAAACAGAAATAGAATCATAATAGAAACATGTAGCATGTATTATATACTTTTTGAAAAATCTAATATATTATTTGATCTTTGTAGATCAACATATGGGTTCAGTCATCTTGTCCCCTATTCCATTAGTCCTTATTTAACCTCCATGTTTTGCATAAAAAAGTTATTGAAGAAAACAATACAGCGCTCTCCCTCCTGGGAACACACCCATGTCTTTCATCCCTCTCAGGCTTGCATCTCTCAAACTCTAAAGGTCCTGCGGAGACTTGCAACCAGGGAGCAACTGGCAGAGGCAGCTTGCCCCAGGCTAACCCTCTAACCCTGTCTTCAAGGCCCCCTTTTCTCTGACTTTTCTGTGACCTAAACCAGCCCAGTCTAGGCTCTCCTGTTGTTTCTTCTATCCTAAGCCCTTCCTTGTTTCACTGTCCCCAGCTTTAATGAAGAAAGAAAAAAGAAAGAAGAGAAGAGAAGAGAAGAGAAGAGAAGAGAAGAGAAGAGAAGAGAAGAGAAGAGAAGAGAAGAGAAGAGAAGAGAAGAGAATAAATAATATATAGACTCATCTACCATTCTAGTCTACTCATGTTCCACTTATTTTGCCAAACTTCTACTTCCTATATTTTACCAGTCAGAACTACTTACTGCAAAGGACACAATTCAACTACAATTATTATTTTTTTTAAAAAAGTGAAAGAGAAACAAACATTTAAATGTCACTCATGTATCTATCCAACATTTTTCTTACAAGGTAGGTGATAATCTGTTATCTGAGTCAGCCTCCTCACTATAACTCTGATTCTAGTGTCTAAAGACATGCAAATCAATTGATTTGGTATGCAAATAAAAAACTGAAAATAATACTCTTTCAATATAGGAGGAAAAGTTGGCTGCTTTAAACTTATTGAGATGTGCGTTGTTTTCCAATGTGGCTCCTAAATATGAGTGATCTATGAGATTTTTCAGGTTTAAATTTGAGTATATTCAGGTTTTTTCCTACCAGACTGAGAACCTGGCATAAGATTATGTTAATACAGTAGCTTAATGTTTCCCTGGCTGGCATAGCTCAGTGGATTGAGCATGGGCTGCGAACCAAAGCATCGCAGGTTCAATTCCCAGTCAGGGCACATGCCTGGGTTGCAGGCTATGGCCCCCAGCAACCGCACATTGGTGTTTCTGTCTCTCTCTCTCTCTCCCTCTCTCCCACCTTTCCCTCTCTAAAAATAAATAAATAAATAAAAAATCTTTAAAAAAAAGATTATGTTAAGACAAATCCTTAATATGTCAACAAACAGGTTTGATTAAACAAACATACTCATAATCTGGCTTTTTTGGTATGAATATGTCTTGTGCATTATCTTCCATGTTCTGTAAATCAACGTAGAGGTCTGTGGCTCCAGTTGCATTAAACTTTCCTTGAATATTTTGGCTGTACTGTTGAAGACGCTTCCATAAATCATTAAAAAGACGCAGTAATTTAGGATATTCTCCTTCAAATGCCTGTTTCAAAAACATAGAAGCTGCCAAGCAAAACAACAACATGCATTAGATAAATGATAAAACAATAAAATGTAGCATGTAAAAATTTCTTTTTTATATAAAGATGATGGGACAAAGAGCCTACATTACAGGATAAATCAGAGAGAGATTCTCTGAGGCCATTTGAAATAACGTGAGTACCAGTAATTTCCTACCCAGACTATATTCATTGCATTTGATATTTGTGGACCATATGTTTTGAAATGTCATGTATAAATAAATAGGCAAATCAAAAATTACAATTGAAGATTTCAATTTCTTTTCGCAATGATTGAGAAAGCAAGTACATATAAAATCAGTATGCATATGGAAAACCTAAACAACACGCAAAATTTACTTAATTGACATTATCCAAAACAGCCAAGTACACATGAGTCATTTACCTAGAGAGACAATTTTTGATTCCACAAAACAGTTTGAATAAATTTAAAAGTTTTCACATCATACAAAGTATGTTGTCTAACCAAAACAGTTTGGGATTAGAAATCAGTAACAGGTATCTTTGGAAGTAAATATTTGGAACTAAAACACATGCTTCTAAATAAATAATTCATGTTGTTTGTTCATACAAGAAATTAAAATGGAAATTAGCAAGCATTTTGAACTCAATGGGAATTAAAATACAACATATGAAAATCTGTAGAATTTCACTACAGGAATACTTTGGAGAAATTTATACACACATCTACATTTGAAAAGAAGACAAGTCTCAAATCAATGACCTCAGCTTCCATCTTAAGAATGTAGAAAAAGAGGAGCAGATAAATCCCAACATAAACAGAAGAAAATAAAGATCTATGCAGATATCAATAAAACAGAAAAAGAAATAAAAACACTGAAACCAAAAACTAGTTCTTAGAGAAAATGAGTAAAATTGACAAACCTCTAGACAGATTGGTTAGGAAAGGAGAAACAAATTAGCCATATTAGGAATGTGGGGGCTCACCTCATTACATATGCTGCAGATGTTAAGAGGATCATAAAAGAATTATGAACAACCGTACATGAATAAATTTGACCACATCTATGAAGTGTACAGTTTACCAAATTCCTGGGAAGACACAGACTACTAAAGCTCACTCAGTAAGAAACAGATACACTGAACAGCCTCATTATGTATTTGGCTTTTTAGTTAAAACCTTCCCACAATGAAAATACACAGGCCCAGATAACTTCAGTGGTCAATTCTATCAAACAATTTAAGGAAGAAATAATATCAATTGCCAACTCTCTTAAAAGATTGACATTACTCTGGTGACAAAACCAAAAACATAACAGGAAAACAAATAAACAAAAGAATAATATCCTTCATGAATGTAGATACAAAAATGCAGCACATCTTGTCCAAGAACATATAAAAAGAATAATACATTCTGACCAATCCTAAGAATTCATGGTTGGTTTAACATCTGAAAATCAATCAGTGTAAAAGGGGGTAGGATTGAGGGTGGGAGGTGGGGATGGCTGGGGTACAGGGGGGTGGTGTGGGAGAATGGAGACAGCTGTACTTGAACAACAATCAAAAAGTAAAATAAAAATAAAGAAATAAAATAAAGTCAATCAATGTGATCCATCATATTAACAAAGATGAAAAGTATGTGATCACATAAATAGACACAGAAACAGCACTTGAAAAAATAAAAAGTTAATCCCTACTGAAATCTCTCAGTTTACTAGGAACAGAAGGGAACACTCTCAACCTAATAAATGGCATCTACAAAAACCCCTTCAGCTAATGTGATACCTAACAAGGCACACTGCTTTGCCCCGAAGAAAGAGGACAGCACTTCTATTTAACAGTACCCCGGAGGCTCCAGTCAGTGCAGTTCGGCCAAGAGCAAAACAAGGCAAAACAAAACAACAAACATTCAGCTTGGAAATCCATAAGAGATACCACTATTTTACTCACAGACATGATCATCTATGTAGGAAATCTGATGGAATCTACAAAAAAGCTGTAAGAATTAATAAATGAATTTAACAAGGTTATAGGGTATAAGATCAATGTGTAAAACTCAATAGTATTTCTACATACCAGAGATGAACAATAAGAAACTGGTATTAAAAATAATATGATGTATAATAGCATTAAAATATGGATACTTACAGATATATCTAACAGAAATATGTGAAAGGTCTGAACACTAAAAACAGAAAAAGCAATGCTGAGATAAACTAAGGAAAACCCAAATAACTGAAGAGACAACATATTCACATACTCACATATTCAAGGCTCAGTGTGGTTAAGATATAAATTCTACCCAAATTTATATATTAAAATCAATGCAGCCTTTCTCTTTAGAAATTGAAAAAAATAACCCTAAAACATATGAAAATGCAAAGGACCTAAAATAACCAAAAAGAATAAAGTTGAAGAAATAATACTACCTGATTACAAGATTTATAAAACTACACAAATCAAAATCTTGTTAAAGACAGATACAGAGACAAATGACATGAAACAGGAAGCCCAAAAATAAAATGACACACACACAAGAAAACCAAATTCTGAACAAGGTGCAAATGCAATTTAGTGGATACTGGGCACATTTCAACAAAGGGTGTCATAACAATTAGGTGTCTATTTGAAAAGCAAAACTTTTAATTCATACCTTGCATCTCAGACAAAAATTAACACAGGAAGGACGCAAGACCTAAATATAAAACTTAAAGCTACAAATCTTCTACAAGAAAATATGAGAGAACCTGTCATCCTCGGGTTAGGCACGATGTGAACCTAAAAGTATGATCTATAAAACAATAAACGGATAAACTGAATGTTGTCTAAATTAAAAGTATGTGCTCTTCAAAAGACACCTAAGAGAATGAAACAATAAGTCCCAGGGTGGGAAAATAAATTTTTCATATATCTGAAAAAGGATTTGTATCTAGAATATATAAAGAACTGTCAAATCTCAATAATAAGAAAACAACATAATTTTTAAAGTGGGATTTTTACCAAAGAAGGTATATGAATGGCAAATAAGCACATTAAAAATAGTCAATACCTTTAGTCATTAGCAAAATGCAATTAAAGCCACAATTAGATATGACCATGTACCTGTTAGAGTGGCTAAATTAAAAAAAAATATGTTGGTGAGGATAGAAAAACTAGAATTCTCATATACTGTTGGTGGAAAGAAAAAATTGTATAATCATTTTGCGAAAGAGTTTTGCATTTCCTTAAAATGTTCAACATATACCTACCAAATGGTCAAACCATTCTTCCGCTAGATGTTTATTTAACAGAAATAAAAGTATATGTCCATATAATGAGCTGTACATGACTATTTAAAGCACCTTTATTTGTAATTGCCAAAAATCAAAAACATCCCAAATGTCCAACAATAGATGAGTATAAACAAACTCTGGGACAATGAAATACTACACCCAGCAAAAAGAACACACTACAATATGGATGAATCAAAATATTGCATACAGTCATGCTGCATGAAAGACAAACAAGAATACATAATGCAGGCTGTGTCGTTCAATTTGTACAAAGTTCTAGAAAATATAAATCAATACAGAGTGACAAAAATCAGCATTTGCCTGGGGGAGGAGAAAGGATATGGGAGAGGAATTACAAAGGGGCACAAAGGTAACATGTCCACTGATCTTGACTGCTGTGATGGTTTCATGGGTGTGTATCTATATGGAAATTTACCAAATTGTACACTTTAAACATACTCAGTTTACTGTATGCCAATTATGTCCTAATAAAGCTGTTTCAAAAAATTTTGATTGATTGATTTGGGGTTGAGGGGGAAGAGAGAGAACATCACTTTGTCGTTCCACTTCCACTTTTATGCATTTATTCTTGGCTGATTCCCTGACTGGGGATCAAACCTGCAGCCTTGGTGTATCTGGATGATGCTCTAACCAACTGAGCTACTCAGACAGGGAAAAGCTGTTTTTTCTTTTTATTAAATATCTGAGAGGACGTCTTTGAAATCCCTCCTCCCCTTAGAAGAAGCAACCCACCAAAGCCCCGAGTGTCCCTACACATTTCTACAGGGGATGCTAGTAATGGGGGCCCTGGTTGCTCTTTATCCAGACCATTTATCAGGTTCATATTTGCAGAAAGCAATTTTGAGAGATGAAGTAACTTCTGCCTGCACACGAAGAGCAAGCTTGCTTACTGCTTACTGCTTACTGCTTACTGCTTACTGCAAAAGTGGTAGATTCTCACCTGTGACAGAAACTCACAGCATGTACACCAACCACTTGGGCTCCATATTTTGTCTCCCAAAGAGACTTGGAGGCATAGGGAACCAACAATATTTTGAGGCTCATGATCCTTGCTGTGCTGTGAGTAATAAAGTCCTTTTGTTCTGATTCAGGAGTCTGTCTTCTGACAACATTCAGCAAACTTTGGCAGGCTAGGCAAACCCTATTCCTTTGGTTACTCTCTCATAAACAATCTATTCTTTGCCTTCTTGGCATTCACTGCAATTTCTAATTATATTTGCCTCAAGACAGTTTTCCCTACTTCACTGTGAACTCCATTAGGACAAGAACAATGCTTGTTTTCTTCAATGCATATTTGGTACTCAGCACAGTGCCTGAAATAGTAGAAATTAAGTAAATATTTTCTTGCTTAAAATAAAGATTATTTATTTATTTTAAGAGAGAGGGGAAGGGAGTGAGAAAGAAAGGGAGAGGGCCCTGGCTGGCATAGCTCAGTGGATTGAGTGCGGGCTGCGAACCAAAGCATCGCAGGTTCAATTCCCAGTCAGGGCACATGCCTGGGTTGCAGGCCATGGCCCCCAGCACCCGCACATTGATGTTTCTCTCTCTCTCTCTTTCTCCCTCCCTTCCCTCTCTAAAAATAAATAAATAAAATCTTAACAAGAAAGAAAGAAAGGAAGAGAAACATTGATGTGAGAGAGAAAAACGGATTGGCTGGCTCCTCCACAAGCCCCAACCAGGGACTGAATTCGCAACCCAGGCAGGTGCCCTGACCGAGAATTGAACCCACAACCTTTTGGTGTGTGGGACAACTCCCAACCAACTAAGTGACACTGGTCAGAGCACTACTAGCTACTCTGGAGCAAATCACAGACGTCAATACACTTTGTTATGGGGCAAGGGCCCGTTGCCCAGTATCCACGGAAGTCAGTACTATGATACTGGCTTTTGAGAAAAGGCAAAGTTTTCTTGCCAGGCTGACAGGCAAGGAGATAGGAGGGAAAACTCAAATCTGTCTCTCTGATCAAGAGTTTGAGGTGGAATTTAAGGCGTTAGGGAAGGACTAGGTGGGCTGGTATGTGGAAGCACTGGTAGGACAGGATTCATTGGCAGAGCTTTGGAATTTGACCACTTGTGGCAAGATATGGTAAGGGACTTGAGTACCAGATCTTCCTGGACAGTGGACCAATTGCTTCTGAGAGGGTTCCTGTGTTTAAGTTCTGGTCATGTTCCGATCTTTGGGTTCTGTCAAAGGAAGGGAGACTGGTTCCAGGTGTAACTGGAGGTCAAAATTATCACATTTGCACCTTTTTTGGCTGCATAACTTGTGTTTTTGGTCTGTTGTCTTTGAAATGCAAACTTAGTATCTTGTTAGAAACAGGATAGGATCAGTTTGAGCTGGTTCAGTGGTTATAATTTCATTCATAAATATTTCAGCATGCATCTTTAATAAGTAAAGACCATTAAAAAATAACAATGCTTTTATCACACTTTACAATTAGTGCTCACATTTGCCTGATTGACTAGCAATTTTTTAATGGTTTGTTTGATTTAGTACCCATAAATAGTCCACATATTATAATTGGCAGATATATCATCAAGCCTGATTTATAGTTTCTTTTTATTACTTTTAATTCTTTGAGGAACTGGGTCATATATCCTACAGTTTCCCACAATCTAGTTTTGCTGATTGTACCACTCTGATCCCAGTATTTTCTGTAAATTATCACTGGGATCTAAAATAGTGCATTTTAACTTTGGCTGCCCATCTTGATGTTTCGATCTAACTCTCAGAGACTTTAATGTAATTGTAGTCATGGCTTTGGAATTTTAAAACACTCTCCAAGTGATTCTATATTTATGAGCAGGGGAGGGGGTACAGGGAGATGGAGGGGGAAACGGGGAGAGAGAGAGAAAAGGAGAGAAATTGATTTTTGTTCCGTTTATTTATGCATTCATTAATTCTTGCATGTGCCTTGACTGGGTATCGAACCCACAACCTTAGTGTTTCAGGACAACGCTCCAACCAACTGTGCTACCTACCCCTGTGATAGATTAGAGGTTGTGATCAGATTCCTGTTTTATAATTTCTGACAAGACTAGTGAATATGTAGTGTCTGAACCTGTGTTCTGTTTGGGCTTTTATAATTGCAGTCGTTAATAATCATTGACTAGATCCACTAGGAGATTTCAAAATAAAGATGTTTTAATATTCTTTGTGCATTTATTACAGGTAATACTTTTATAAATAGATACTTCTGCCATCAATTATTTGGTTTCTTTGAGATATCATTTGTATAGGAAAGGCAGAAAAAAAAGTTTGATATTTTTCCCTGTAATAAGCATTTTTCAAAGTAAGAAATGAGTTCCATGTAACCACTCATCAAGAGTAACCACTAAGTGTTTCAGTATGAACTCAGGGATTTAGGAATATTTTATGGGTTTCAATCCCTTCTGATTGTTATCCTATTGATGATAAACTTATTCCATCTTTAGTAGATATCTACTCAAATTGCTTCCTGGGTCCTTAAATACAATCCTAATAGTCTCTGGTATCTTCCTTGCTTTTTGGTACACAGGGTTACAGAACTGTCCTGCACATTTTCTGGCCCAGACCCAGATCAGTCATTTCTTCAAGGATCCTTGGTTTCTTTTAATGGGAAATCATGTTAAAAACCACAACATGTGTATAAGAGGAAATGGTCACTATTGAAATGGTCACTATTTCTAGACCTTTTCTGTGGACAAAGACATAAAATGTATGGTAATCAAATTACATATTCTCAAAGAAAAAAAACCTACTCAAGTGATCTCATTTTATATTTTTTTCCTCCCATATTGAAAATCCTGATTCACTATGATGCCAACATAATTATTCATTTAGTTTATCCCACACTACATACAAGTGGTCTGATGATGATGATGATGATGATGATGATGATGATGATAATGCCAACCATAACATGACTACTGAAAAGAGTTCATGGGGTTTTTGGAAGATCTTGTCTTTGACATATATCCTAGTAGGGCTACAAAAACAAATTACTGTGTTTTAATAAAGTACTTAAATAAGTAAAAAGTCAAATGAAAAAGTTCCTCTCTATGTGGTTATACCACCAATTAGACACATACTTACATTAAGATTTGCCTTTTTACTTTTGATTTTTAGTAATTTCTTCTTTCATTTCAACTTTTGTTTTATGACTATATAAAATATCTACATGACTTCAAAGTTAAATCTATACAACAAAATATATTTAAATAATTCTACTTTTTATCCCTGGTTTCTTCAGTGTATTCTTCACACGCAACCTCCTCCTCCCACTATTGGAAGCATTTTTCTGGAGTTTAGGGTTTATCCTTCCACTTCTTAAAAATATAAGCAAAAATGTACACATATTGATACTATGCCCTTTCCTACGTAAATAACAGCATACTGTATACATTTCTCAACTTTCTTTTTTTAATTTAATATATCTTCAAGATTGCTCTATAGTGGTATATAAAGATATTCCTTATTTCTTTTTGTTAAATTCCTCAGTCCATTTTATAGCTGCATAGTACTCCATTCTATGGATGCACCATAGTTTAACTAACCCCCTAGTGATGAACATTTGACTATTTCTAGTTTTTTTCTGTTTCAAATGATGATGCAGTTAATAGCCTTGTAAATATGTCTTCTCATATTTTTGCTAGTGTATCTGTGGAATAAATCCTTAGAATAAATCCTGAGTAAAAACCCAAATGCCTATATAATTTTCCTCCATAAGGTGTGTATGCTAATTAACAATGTGTGAGTGACCGTTTCCCCATACCTCCATAAAGGGGAGCCAACAGAGGATCCCACCATCCTCTGTTGCCAACAGAGTGTGGTATGAAATTTTTTCATTTTTTTGCTAATTTTGTAGATGAGAAATGGTGTCTCTGAATACTTTTATTTTTCATTTCTCTATTTATGCATGACATTGAGCATCTTTTCAAATACTTAAAGAGATATCTGCATCTTTTCTTTAAGGTTGGTGGCCTTTTTCTTCTCAACTTTTTATACATAAGGGATACGAACTCCTTTTCTTTGGTGTAAATTATGTTTTTCTAGTTTGTGTCATTTGTCTTGTTATTTTGCTTATGCTTGTCTTGCCATGTAAAATTTTTAATATAATTAACTACCAGTTTTTTATTCATTGATTCTGGACAATAAAACTATTAGAGAAGCTCTCCCAATTCTTAGCTTACTCACTTATGTTTAATTCTAGCCCTTGTATGTTTTAATAGTTTACATTTAATTATCTTTTATGATTTTGTGCTTAATTCCTTCACCTATTTCACAAACCAGTCCCTCAGTCTCAGCCCTCCATCAACACCTGCGAGTCTGTTTTCTGTATCTATCAGTCTGTTTCTATTTTGTTTATTTATTTTCTTTATTAGATTCCACATATGAGTTATAAGTGAAATCACTGAGTATTTGTCTTTCTCTGACTGGCTTACTTCACTTAGCATAATATGCTGTAGGTCCATCCATTCTGTAGCAAAAGGTAAGATTTTCTAATTTTTTATGGCCAAGTAGTATTCCATTGTGTAAATGTACCACAGCTTTTTTTACCCACTCATCTACTGACGGGCACTTAGGCTGCTTCCAAACCCTGGCTACTGGGAATAGCGCTGCAATGAACCTAGCGGTTGCATATACATGTATTGTTTCAAAACAGTGTTTCAGGTTTCTTTGGATATCTTTCCAGAAATGGAATTGTCAGGTCAAAAGGCAGTTCCACTTTTAATTTTCTGAGGAAACTCCATACTGTTTCCCACAGTGGCTGAACCGGTCTGCATCTGCCCACCAGTGCACCGGATTCCCTTTTCTCCACATCCTCGCCAGCACTTGTTTGTTGGTGTGTTAACGGTGGCCATTCTGACAGGTGTGAAGTGATATCCCACTGTGGTCTTAATTTACATTTCTCTGATAGTGATGTTGAGCATTTTTTTTTCACATGTCTATTGGCCATTTGTATGTCCTCTTTGGACAAGCGTCTATCCTTAGCCCATTTTAAAATTGGATTATTTGTTTGTTTGTTTGGGTTGAGGTTTTTGAGTTCTTCATAAATTTTGGATATATCATCAACAAATACAGTCTTATCAGATATATCATTGGCAAATATGGTCTCCCATTCAGTGGAATGTCTTTTAATTAATTTATTTATTTTGTTTATTTGTAGAGAGAGGGGAAGGGAGGGAGAAAGAGAGAGAGGAACATCAATGTGTGGTTGCCTCTTGCGTG
Source organism: Tonatia bakeri (assembly GCA_004024845.1). NCBI lineage: Eukaryota > Metazoa > Chordata > Mammalia > Chiroptera > Phyllostomidae > Tonatia > Tonatia bakeri. Next base: position 47,518 of record PVIA01007812.1, read on the forward strand.
CCCCCTACTAGGGTCCTGGCCTGCAACCCAGGCATGAGCCGTGACTGAGAACCAAACCAGTGACCCTTTGTTTTGCAGGCTGGCACTCAATCCACTGAGCCACACCAGTCAGGGCTGCCTTTTAATTTTGTTGATGGTTTCCTTTGCTGTGTAAAACTTTTTAGTTTGATGTAGTGCTATTTATTTTTTATTTTGTTTCCCTTGCCTGAGGAGATATATCAGAAAAAATGCTGCTATAAGAAATGCCTGCAACTTTACTGCCTATGTTTTCCTCTAGGAGTTTTATGGTTTTGAATTTTAGATTTAAGACTTTAATCTATTTTGAGATTATTCTTGTGTGTGACATAATAAGTTGGTGGCGTACTTTCATTTTTTTGTATGTATCTGTCCAATTTTCCCAACACCATTTATTGGCTAGACTATCTCTACCCCATTGTATGTTTTGCCTCCTTTGTGAAATACTAACTGACCATAAAGGCATGCATTTATTTCTGGACTCTGTTCCACTGACCTATATGTTTGTGTTTATGCAGTACCATGCTATTTTGATTACTATGGACTCATAGTATAGTTTGTTATCAGGTAGTATGATACCTCCAATTATGCTCTTCTTTTTCAAGATTGCTGAGGCTATTTGGGGTCTTTTGTGGTTCTATACAAATTTTTGGAATATTTATTCTAATTTTGTGAAATATGCCATTGGAATTTTAATAGGAGTTAGGTTGAATCTACAGATTGCTTTGGGTAGTATGAACATTTTTAATGGTGTTAATTCTTTCTATCCATGAACAAAACATATGCTTCCATTTATTTGTATCTTCTTCAATTTCTTTCTTCTTCAATATCTTATAATTTTCCAAGTAGAAGTCTTCTACATCCTTGATTAAATTTATTATTCCTAGGTACCTTATTTTTTTGTTGTTGTGATTACAAATGGGATTGCTTTCTTAGTTTTCCTTTCTGATAGTCCATTATTTGTGTAAAAATGCCACTGATTTCTGAGTAATAATTTTGTATCCTACTACTTTACTGAATTCATTTATCAGTTCTAGAAGTTTTTTGGTGGAGTCTTTAGGATTTTCTGTATACAGTATCATGTCATCTGCAAATAATATCAGCATTGCTTCTTCCTTTCCAATTTGGATGCCTTTTATTTTTTTCTTTTGTCTGATTGCTGTGGCTAGAACTTCCAGTACTGTGTTGAATAAGACTGGTGAAAGCGGACATCCTTGTCTTGTTCCTGATCTTAAGGGAAACACTTTGAGTTTTTGCCCGCTGAGTATGATGTTGGCTATGGATGCATTTAACTCTTTCATCCATTGCAAATTCACCCCGTAGTGTCAGACATGCCGGAGACTTTCGCTCTTTCTGTCCCACCCACCATCCAACTCTGGGCGCTTCGTCCGCTTCCACTGCTGCCCAGTCCGTTCACTCGTCCGCTCCACCCGTCTTCACGGAGACTCCTGAGTCTTGCGTTTGCTTCCTTATGTTATCTCAATGAGAACTGTTTCATGTTTCATAACCAATGATATAAAATCCTCATTGCAAGGATCAAATTAAGTTGTAAAGAAAAAGTAAGGTGGGGATGGTTGGGGTTGGGGGAGTAGTAGGGGACAAAAGAAAAAAAAGTAAGAATTATTTAATATCCTATTATCTTACAATAATCATTCTAACATTCTTGCATCATCATTTCATGTCCCTGTTTATTATTTATACATACTGTTTTCTTTTTTAATATATAACTATTGATTTAGAGAGAGAAGGGGGAGAGAGAAAGAAAGAAACACTGATTTGTTGTTTCACTTATTTATGCATTCATTGGTCTCATATGTGCCCTGACGAGGGATTGAACTCACAACCTTGGGGCACTGGATGATGGTCTAACCACCGAACTATCTGGACAGGACTATTGTTGTTCTAATGGTACTTCGTATTAGGGTCTTATTTAGCTTATAAGTTTTACCAATTTTTTAATGAAAGCACTTTTATTTTTAAAGTTTGTTTTCTCCTCAGACTTCCACCTAATTCTTAAAGCATTTAAATATTAATTTAACACTTTGGAATCCAGTTCAACAGAATGCCTATTATGAATTGTGCCCTGCACACTGTGCTCTGTGATAGGAATATAATACGGAACCAAGTTACACAGAGAGCAACTTCACCTAGAGCCAGTGGAAATACAGATATCAAGGAGATGAGCCATTATAATGCAGTGAGGCATGTCCTAAATTGGGGACATACAAGTTTTACGGGAGCATATAGAGGATATCATACCCACATCTGAATGCACGGGGATGGAGGTGTCTGAAACACTTCATTTCTAAACTGAGACTGTAAACATGAGTCTGAGTTAGCCAGATGAACGGGAGGATAAAAACATGTGTTTCGGGTACTTGTAAATACTGAGAAGATAGACAGTGATTCATCCGAAACCTAAAGCTTAAGTACAGAGATGAAAAATTAGGGTAAAAAAATGAGTACTGAAGAAAACAGTAAAGAACCAGAAATGTCCAGTCTGGAATGTGTTCTGAGAGTGATGCGAGATAGGCAGAGGCAGACCAGTGCTCTCACTGTGACAATTAAAGAAGCCGCACGTATTTAAAAACTAAAGCCGGTCGGAGCAGAACACCTGTGCTAGAGAGAGAATATCCGGGAAAGCTTTAGTGGTTCATGGGACTGGACTGAAAATTGTGAAACCCAAGAAATCTCAAACCAAGTTTCCCATGGAAGATTTACTTTATTGATGGAGTTGCAAGTAAAGCTGATAACTAGGTCTAAAGCTTTCAAGAACAAATGTAAAATACCCTTCATGTTTATGGAAACATATCCTGGAAACACCAGCTTGGGGAAGAGAATATGCCACAAGCACAGGCAGGGCTTTCTTTCCATGAAGACATTCACACGGTGCTGACATTTCATGAGGTAGGAGGCTGAAGAGTTTGTCTGGAAACCTGTGGCTGGCAGAGCTAGATCAATCTCAGCACTTCAGGGCTGAGATGACAAGGACCTTCTGACTTTTCATTAAAAGGCTGAGAGGCCCTGGCTGCTGTGGCTCAGTTGGTGGTAATGTGATCCCATGTACCAACAGGTCTCGAACAGGTTCCACTCCTGGACAAGGTACATATCAAGGTTGCAGGTTCAGTCCCTGATCAGGACATGCGCGAGAGGCCACTGAATGACGTTTCTCTCTCATATCAGTGTTTCTCTCTCTCTCTCCCTCACTTCACCGTCTCTAAAATCAATAAGCACGTCCTTGGGTGAGGATTTAAAAAATAAAGCCTAGGAGAAGCATGTCCAAGAAACAAGGGAGAGTTAGAGATAGGCTAAGTCTATGTACGACTAGAGTACCAAAGGGAGAAAAAAACAATTCAACTAAATAGTTCAGAATATGTGAATAAAATCCTGTAACTCAATATGACAATTTTACAGAAAACAGACACTTTGTAAAGGAGCACATCCAAATGGCCAGCAGAAAATACAGAAAGATATGTATCATTAATCAAACAAAAATTAAAACTACAATATGATTTGACTAAATGTTCACCAGAATAGCCAAAACAAAAAACACAGAAAATAACAGGTGCTGACAAGGATATGAACTCTCATATACTGGCATCGGGATTTATTTATTTATTTATTTATTTATTTATAGAAGTGAAAACATATGTTCACACAATAACCTATACACTGATGTTTAACAGCAGCATTATTCATAATTTCCCCAAATATACATTTTTAAAATATTCTTTTTAAAATATATTTTATTGATTATGCCATTACAGTTGCCCCATTTTTCCCCCTTTACTGCCCTCCACCCTACACACCCTCTCCCACCCACATTCCCCCCCACCCTTTAGTTCATGTTCACGAACTAATCCTGGCTTGTGTCATACTTACAAGTTCTTGGCTTCTACATTTCCCATACTATTTTTACCCTCCCCCTGCCTATGCTGTACCTACCATCTATGCTACTTATTCTCTGTACATTTTCCCCCTCTCTCCTCCTCCCACTCCCTTGTTGATAACGTTCCATGTGTCCTCCATTTTTGTGGTTCTGTTCCTGTTCCAGTTTTTTGCTTAGTTTGATTTTGTTTTTGTTTTAGGTGTGGTTGTTAATAATTGTGAGTTTGTTGTCATTTAATATACATGATTCTTATCTTCTTTTTTCCTAGATAAGTCCCTTTAACATTTCATATAGTAAGGGCTTGATGATGATGAACTCCTTGAACTTGACCTTATCTGAGAAGCACTTTATCTGCCCTTCCATTCTAAATGAAAGCTTTGCTGGATAGAGCAATCTGGGATGTAGGTCCTTGCCTTTCAGGACTTGGAATACTTCTTTCCAGCCCCTTCTTGCCTGGAAGGTCTCTTTTGAGAAATCAGCTGACAGTCTGATGGGCACTCCTTTGTAGGTAACCCTCTCATTTTGTCTTGCTGCTTTTAAGATTCTCTCCTTCTTTTTAATCTTGGGTAATATAATTATGATGTTGGCACTGGGAATTTAAAATGGTATAACAACACTGGCACACACTGGCAGTATCTAAAACAGAACATACGCACACTCCATCACCTACTGTATCAGTTTTCTACACTTGCTGTAACAAATTACCACAAACTTGGTGGCTTAAAACAACTTAAATATATTATCTTGCAGTTCTGAAGATTATAAGTACAGGATACAAATCTGGCCTCACTGAGCCAATGGCAGGGTGTGAGAAAAGCTGTTTTTCTTCTGAAGGTTCTAGAGAGTTTTTCCTTCCCTTTTCCACCTGCCTACTTCCTTGGCTTGTGGTCCTCTTCATGCAATTGTATCATTTTGACCTTTGTTTCCATGAACATCTCCTCCTCTGTTAATTTCTTAAGCTTTTATTAAAAAGCACTGACATCTTTTCTTCCTTGATTCCTCCTTCCTTTATTCCATTCAACAAGAATTTGTTGATGCCCTACTGTGAATCAGGTACTCTTTGGGCCATTAAGGATACTGCTATGATTACAAATAGTATTACATGTCTTAAGCAGATTACATTTTAGTGGGGTGGGCGTGTGGTGGTGGCAGGGGAAGTGGATCCAGATATAATAAAGCGAAATATTGGGAAATGATAAGAGTTATGGAGAAAACAAAGTAAGAGGGATGAGATATTTTGAGAAAATCATCAGATTACAAAGAATTATGTATTCATTTGAAAGAGTTCAAAATGGTAATGTTTATTTTGCTGGTTTCCATTGAGACTTAAAAAAATATATATCATAATCCAACAGGTTGGTGAACAAATATTATTATCTGGAAACTACAATAGAAAAATAACAGACACAGAGCTTCAAATCATCTTGGAAATAACTACCACCCACAGACAATTAAAGGAGCAGATTTCCTATAGAGAACATTTAAAATCTTCATGATGGTAGGTTCAGGCCTCTCACCTTCTTTGGTAAAGTAAATTCATTGTCTGTCAAATCCCTGGATTCTATTTTATTTTATCTAGGAAGTTTTCTTTTCCTAAGCAGAAACATTTATAATCAGAGAGAACATGTTCCTAACTAGAAAAATTTCCCTTTAGATATTTTCTGCCCAAGTAATACTTACTTAGTGTGGGGTCAGTGGACACAGCCCTTCCCCCTGCCACGGCTGAGGCCTAGTGAGACACACTGGCCAGAAGGGATGTGTGTTGTTTTAGGACTGGATTGCAACTCCCTCCTCATCTCATTTTGGGAGTGGCTTCTTGTGCTGTGACTGCTTCCTGACCCTTTTACAAACTGTGGTAATACAGTTTATAGTCACACATAGGACACGTGCCTCCTTTGTCTGGGACCCCTTATAATGAGCCTCAGACTGGAGGAGGTGTGGTCTCTGTCACACCAATCTGCCACCCTTGGTGCACTCCCCCGCACCGGGAGTATGAATGGCATGTCCACATCTGCTAGTGCACCAGCTGGTTATTTTTTGGAAAATCAAGAACACGTAAGCGGCTTCTGGGTTTGGGGCTCCTGTGCAACAATCTGTTGCATTATATACCATCTTCAACTCTGCAGATGGTTGAATTTCCTTAATATTTTGTGTCTATAATTTTAAGTACTACAGTACACATCAGGGACTGTATGTGCTATGTTAATGAAAGGTGCTTTGCAAAAAACTTACTTTGGAGTTACACCAAAGGCACTTATTAAAGTAATAATGCTATAGAAGTAACAGACCACTGTGAATATGAACTATCAATGGGATTTTTTAAAATTCTCAACCAAGGACATGCTTATTGATTTTGGAGATCAATAAAGGAGAAGAGAGGCAGAGAGAGGTGGAGAAAAACATCGATGTGAGAGAGAAACGTATCAGTTGCCTTCCATATGTGCCCTGGCCGGGGGCTGAACCCCCAACCCTGGCATGTTCCCTGACCAGGAATGAACCTGTGGCCTTTTGGTTTACGGGATGAAGTTCTAAAACACTGAGGCACAGCAGCCAGAGCTCAGTGGAATTTTTGCTTAAACATATTATACTTCCTTTCAGTAGTTTCTCTGACTACACAAGCCAGATAGGTCCCAGTAAGATAAGAATTGGAAAACATACACTGTATCTGGTAAAGAGGTAGGTCATTGCTTATATTAATTTCAATAAAATGGTGGAAGATAAACAGAGTACACCTAGTTGAGAAATAAACAATATGAAAACAAAAACAAGAAGTTTGGATAGAAAAGGAGAGATTAAATAGAAACTAAAGAGAAGTGCTCTAGTTTGTTTCAGTTTTTATTAGATTACAGAAACTTGAGTAGGTTTCTATTTCAGAGGAAGAAATTTTTTAAAAAGGTAAAATGCAGACAGAAAACAGAAAAGTACGAATGATGTTGCTGAGATAATGGGGTAGACAAGCAAGTGGGCAGGCCATCACCAGTAAGTGGGTGGCCTTGAAGAAGAATGAGGCCCCCAGGGAGGAAATAAGGCTTTTCTTTGGAGGGAAAGTACAAGACAGTGAAAGAGCTTCCTAAAGACATCTGCTGGGGAACATTTCCTGTGGTATCGGAGACTGTAGTCCCAAGTGGGCAAGGCCTTGCCTGTAAGTTTCAACCGGAATGCTGGGAATGCAGGTGGCAGTCACGACCTGACACTAACACTAGGGTTACCATGGAAAATCAAGCCTGAAGACTACATTGTATCCTTTGAAGCTTGCTTTGCTTTGCTATAGCCCTGTTGGTATATACCAGATGTTTAAGTTCAAAGCATAAGGAGTGAACTTCTTATCTCATGAAATACACCTCAACAACCATCTGGTGTCAGCAAGTCTAACGGACCCTGACCTGAGGCAGATCTCTGTGTTCCTTCAATTGTCATCTATAAATAATATCAGTTTCTTATAGCTATAGCCTTTGGACATCGATTGATGAGCTATGTATGCATGCTGTATATCCCTGCACATACCAATCCCAATAAAAGCCATATTGGAGAAGGGCTTGGGGCATTACCCAGTAGAGGGAATCACCACCCCCTTTCCCACCACAACAACAGATTGTGTCTGGTATGACTTATTCTCATTCGAGGCCAGGAGAGCTCCGAAGGATGGAGCATCCCACAGACATTAACTGTCCTGATGACCCAGGAGATAAGATTGGCTACTGAGAATGAGCAGAGTGGGAAAGGAGAGGTCATGCAAAGACTGTCAAAGGTTTGTAACAGTTAGGAAAAGACAAGCAGATGACCAAAGACAAGTAAATGACAGTACCATTAAACATAGATACATACCATATAGTACTCTGAAATGTACTTTTGTCACTGGGCTATCACCTGGGAAACCCTACTGTTCCCAAATATTTAAACTATGCCACAAGCTATGCTTGCTTACAGGAACTAAGGTAAACTGCTACGGGTAAACCATGGCATCTGCAGACAGCTTAAGCAGGCAGCTCATCTGCAGAACCCACCAGCTGCAGATTGCTGGTAGCAGAACCCCCCCTCCCACCTTTGACCTCTGAAGAACTGTCTTCATTACCTTACCAAAAATTACGCCCCAGGGAAGAAATGCACATCGTCAGGCACAATGAGCGCCACATGCAAAACAAGCCTTCAGGAAGGTGCGTACCCCAGCTTTGCCCAGCTGTTGGACCGTTTCTAAGAACTCTCTGCCCTTGTCACTGCTCCTGATCCCACCACATGCTCTGAATGCTTTGCAGGCTCCTGAACCTCCCCGATTCAGGAAGAAGGTGCTTTTAGAGCAGGAGTTCACCCTCCTCCATTCCTTGATAAAAAAATAAAGTTTCTGCTCTGCTTTACCAGACTCCACCTCATAAGGAAAAAAAAATCAAGTGTATTCCTATATTCTAACAATGGACAATTGCAAATTTTAAAAACAGTATCATTAGTAACAGCTTCAAAATATATGAAATCATAATAAATTTAAAAACAGACCTGCTCAACCTGGAGACTGAAACTATACAACACGGACAAGGGAAAATGTAAAAATCCTAGGTTAACAGTAAGATACAGCACACACGTGGATCAGAAGACTCAATATCATCAAGGTGTGAATTCATCACAAATTGCTCAATGGAGTCAGTGCAACCCTAATCAAACTCCCAGGAGATATTTTTATAGGAACAACAGCTGTATTCTGAAATATCAGGAAAAAGCAAAGGACCAGAATAAGCAAAATTATTTTGATAAAGAAGATAAAATAGGACAACTTACTCTTTAGTAATTAAAATCATATGGTATTTATACAAATATAGACATGCCAAAAAATGGAACAAAACAGAGCCTATAAGTTTTACTTACATATAACCACACAATTTTGAACAAAAGCACCAGGGCAGTCAATAGGCAGAGTATAACCTTTTAGATCCACATGCAAAGAAATGAACCTTAACCCATATATCATATTCAAAAATTAACTACAAATGAACTTAGTAAAAATGCTAGGATAAAAAATAGGAGGAAATAGCTCTGGCCTTGATTAGAGAAAGATTTCTTAAACCAAAAATTCCCCCCACAAATTATAAAAGAAAGATTGATAAGTGTGACTTTACCAAAATTAAAATGGTTATCATTTGGAAAATATTGTTAAGAGAAGGAAAAGGCAAAGCACACACAAATGGGATATATCTGTAAAACAGCCTCTGAGAAGGGACTTTGACTCTAGAATACAGGAAGATCTCTTAAGACTTAAGAGAACAAACAATAAACAAAAAATAAATTAATTAATTAAAAGCCAACAATTCTGACAAACATGTAACCAAACTCATAGAATTTTTTGCTTAAAATTGGTCAATTTTACTGTATATAAATTATATCTCAGAAAAGCTCACAAACACAGATACGCAGTGGAGGGAGATGTGCAGTATTCCCCCAGTAAATGGAGTAAATCAGCCCTAAATAAGCCCTCTCCTTAAGTTCTGTTCGGCCACACGTTTCAGGAAAACCTCTTCTACGGACAAAGTCTTGCTGCACACTACTTTAGAAACGGAAGTGGGGAGGGAGGGGGTAGTGTGGTTGCTTCGACCTATGCTGTCAGTGACTAAATCATGTTTCTAAGTAGTAGGTACTTTGTGAATAAAATTTAACTATATACAAACTCTCAAAACGCTTTAAAAAAGCCTAGGTACCTTCAATACTCTTACATTCAGTGATTATATTAGCTAGTTTGTATACTTCATTATTTAGAACTACCCTGTATAACTATTTCATGGCAAAAACAAATTAAGAAAGTTTTCCAGATCATATTTGGATAGGTAACTTTTAATTCATGATGCAGGTATTCATCTGTTCATTCATTAAATCTTCATGTTTAACTATAAGAAAAAAACTATAAAGTCTCTCATTTTAATATTATTTTAGTTAGGCAAATAATTCTATACATCTTAACTAAATTCTTCAATATCAATTGCTTCAGAGCCTTTATACACAGGAAAATTCAGACAAAATTGTGGAGAATTAACTTATTCTTTGGAGAATTTTATTCAAGATAGTATTTGAAAAAATAAAAAATTAGCTTACTGCTTAGAAAACTAAATATATGGCTAACTTAAGAAGCCACAATCAGCCTGGAGTTTTAAAAAGATATGTTTTATAAACCAATAGAGGAAAACTTCTTGACATTAAATTGTAAAGTAACTAAACCAACTTTAAAATGAATTTGCAAAATAAATAGTATACTTACAATTTGTTGCCATTTGAAATTGAGAATGAAGTGCCTGAGTCACCGAATTCCAAAAAGTGTATAAAATTTCAGACTGCCCATCCTGTGACCCAAAAAAGGGATGTGTTCATTAATTAAAAAAAAAAATTATAACGGATAAGATGTAATGTAGACATTTAATTACAATGTATTGAAAGAAAAATTTCTAAGACATCCATCAGACAAGAGAATCACTGAGTAACTAAGAAGAAATATCCAGATGACCGAAATCGTGTTTCACGGTCAGGTGTTCCGTCATCACCCTGCTCTGCTGTCCTCTGCTACTTAACCAGCTGTGTGGGCTGGGGCAAGCTGCTCACTCACTCGGAGCCTCCTCCCACCTGTGAGATGCAGATGGTAACAGTACCCCCACTGCAGGACTATTACAAAGGTTTGAGAAGTCCATAAAAGTTAAGCCTTGGAACAGTTTCTGACATATAATTAAGCCCTAGTGAACATTAGTTATTGTAATTTTTATTATCACCTTTCCAAGTAAAAAAGGCAACTTCTGTGACAACAATAAAACGATGGACAAAACATTTTTATCCTAAGAATCCAGGATAGAATTCATCCATTACAAAGGAGAACTGTGTGAAACACAGATACAGTTTTTTTTTTAAGTATCATTTGTTAAATCAAGACAAAGTACTTTAATACTGTTAAAACAGAACTATACTTCTAGAAATTTTACCAAGTACTTTTAAGGTACTTTTACACATGTGTGGTGCACAATATCAAATTACCAATATTCTATTTTTGAAGTACAAAACTGACAATTTCACACGGTTCGCACTAATAATACCCATGCAATGTGTCTGATGTTCAAATATGACTACTGTCATAAAGGAGAATGACTAGAAAATCTGTTGTTTTATTTTTGCCTTTGTAACAAAATAAATTCTAATTTTCAAGGACATAAATGAAGAAAATTACCAACAAAAATACTGATTTCTCACTTTTATACTTACGCACACTTCCATTTTCGTTGTAATTTCTTTTTTTTAATATGCTTTTTGCTTTGATTTCTGACTATGGTGCATCTTAAAAAGGCAAATCAAATAACTCTTAATTTCTTATGCAAAGATTTAGATCCCCAAGATTTTGAACAATAAGTGCACTGTGTATCACGCACTTACGTGTATATGCTTCATCTTGTTAATACAGCACATTAACGGGATGAAGGACAGAAACCACACAATCATCTCCAGTGATGCACAAAAAAGCATTCAATAAAATTCAACACCCTTTTGTGATAAAACCACTCAACAAGCTAGGAACAGAAGAAAATTACCACATCACAGTAAAGGCAATCTATGAAAGCTAACAGCTAACCATCATAACAGTAAAAAACTAAAAGCTTATTATCCCCAAGACATGGACAATTTGATGACTGTATGTACTTTCACATACACACAGTCTATATATGCACGTAATGAAGAAAACTGCAGGGTCAATGTTGTGTAAGAATCAAGTGCAAAAATCTTAGATACAAAAGCAAATTTATTTCAACAGTGTATTAAAATAATTATTTTAAGTATCTACCTAAACAAGTAGAAGTTAGCTCAGCAATGTAAATACCATTTAATCTTATGAAGTCTGTTAATATAATAGCCCAGTGTCTCCAGTAAAGATACTTAGAGCTGAGTGAATAATTATTTAAAAAATATTATATAACTTCCTGAATAAAATAGAAAAATATGAAGATATATAAAAAATCATTTTACTTACATTTTCAAATCAAATTATCCTGTCAAATAATTGCTCCTAAGCATGTTGAAATAAAATTTATTTAACTAGACTTTAATAGTTCAACTAGATTTCAACTGGAAGGATATTTGACATTAACCTATTTACAATCTCTGGCCAAAACTGTTTTACTTTCTTGGCCCATTTGGGTGTTATAACAAAAATATCATAACCTGGGTGGCTTATAAACAGCAGAAATATCTTTCTTACAGTTCTAGGAGCCCCAGACCGAAGAGGAAGGTGTTGGCAGATCCGGGGTCTGGTGAGGACCTGCTTTGTCACCAGTGGCTGTCTTCTCATTATAACCTCACACAGTGGAAGGGAGCAGCTCTCTGGGTCTCTTTCACAAGGGCATCAACCCCATATTTATGGGGTTTCACATAAGAGTTTTAGGGGCCACAAACATTCAGACCACAGCACTTTGTGAACTTTAATGTATTCATGCTGTCAGATCAAATCTGTAATAACTCTGCAATTTAAAACAGCTTCTTGGGCTTGTTTCTTAGTTGTAAATACAACCAATAGAAATAATTTCAATTTTCAATAAGGTGAAATTTGGACCTTTGAGTGAGATCAATAATTGGAAAATAAAACCAAAATTAGATACATTTTATACATATAAATAGAGTAAAAATTAAATATACAGGAATACTAAAACATTTATGCTTGAATGAATCTGTTATTTAGAATTACAGCTTCGTCTTTGCTTTTGTCATTGATTTTGTCACTAAATATATAAAGAGAAACTTAGAATGATAATATTTACAAAGAATAGATTTCAAGGTATATATGATTTAGTTTCTCTATTTTTATAACACAGAACTAGCCACAGACTTTCTCTCTAATATATTTGATAGTCTTCCTGCACACAATATAAGGTCTAAAACTTCAAGCTAACATTCTTGCATTAAGTGTGGTGGAAGGGTATGGGGGCGGGGGCGCGGCTGAAGTAAGATAACCTTGACTGAAATCCAAGGTCTGCCACTTATTGGCTCTATAATGATGGGCAGGTATGGTGCTTCATCTTCCTAAGCTTGTAAACTACAGAAAAGATAGGGATTATAATACTTTAGAGAATTTACTTATTATAAAGTAAATAAAGATACCTTGGGCTAGAGCTTGAAGGAAGATCAGAATTCACCAAACAGATAAGAATAAGAGGTGAGCAGAGATGTGAAAAACCATTTTCTATCCTCTGAATACATAGTGAGCATTCAGGAAAGAGGAAAAAAGTGAGAATGAAAAGCAAGGCAAGGATTAGATCAAGTAGTGTCTTAATTTACCATGTAAGCACTAGTCAAACATTTAACAGTTTTAATGAGCAATTAGAACAGTTAAGCTGTGTTTTATGTAAATCATAAATAGTATGTGAGGAGGTCATGAGCCTGCGGGCAATAAAATCAGTTATGAATTTCCTAAAATAAATTGATAGGACATGATGAGCAGGCAAATATTTACAAAGGATTAGGACTAGATGCATTTGTGAAGGACTAACAGGGGTGTCCAACTCACAGCCCAAGACGGCAATGAATGCGGCCCAACACACAATTGTAAATTTACTTAAAACCTTTGTTTTTGCTCATCAGTTTTTGTTAGTGTTTGTGTTTAATGTGTGGCCCAAGACACTTCTTCCAATGCGGCCCGGAGACACTAAAAGGCTGGACACCCCCGGCAGAAGATGTAACCAAATGTACTTTCAGAAGAGGAAGAAGGTGGACAGAGAAAGATTTGTTCATCTGTCTTCCAGAATCTGTGGGGCAAACAAGTAAAGACAATTCAGTGAATGTAACCGTCTTGCTTAAGAACAAGCTCTAAATTGAAGAAACAGATTTAGGTGTCATCTGTATCTGGAATTGGCAGAAACTGTTAGCATGGGTGAGCTTTTCCATAGATGGTATGTGACATCAGAAGAAAAGAATCTTTAGGATGGGTCGCAGGGGAACAACTTGACTTGAAGGGTGGTAGAGGGAATCAATTCAGAGTAGAGAGAGATGAGTGGGTGAGATAGTTATTTTTTTTAAAAAAAGACTAAAGTTAGTAATTGTTGAATCTGGGTGATGGGCACAGAGATTCACTGCCTCATAGTTTTGGTATATGTTTGAAAGAACATAAATATTTTTAAAGGAGGGGTGGGTAGAAAAGAATGAATCAGTGAAGTACTGAAGAGATGGAGTATCTCTCGTGGATGAAAAAAGGGAGGGGGACTCTGTAATAAATCTGGTAAGTCCTGTGATCAAAAGTAACCTCACAGAGTCACTTTCCTACCTGGGCAGTTCAGGGTTCCAGGCTGGTAACTTCTTTAGTAAAAGGTTTATCTCTGCCTTAAGCAAGCCCTGTCTACTGTTCTTGTGCATCTAGGTTAACACACCTTTGAAATGCTAGAGTAATCCTCTTTTTCAGAGCCCTCACAGGGTAGACGCCCTAAAGGAACACATAACCTGTTGTTTACCCTGTAATCCAATCCCCGCCTTGCTTTCTCCCGCCTTCCAACAACCTTCCTTAAATCCAAACATACAGTATCGAAAGAAACTGCAAACCGTCATTCCCTGGATCATTTGAGATCTTGTTTCCAGGCATGTTGTTAGTTTGACAAACTCTTTTAAAAATTCTCTATAGGTTTGGACATTTCTTACAGGGACATTGTGAGGGAGGAAAGCATTAAGCAGGAGTAGTTACCTCAGTGGAGTCAGACGAGAGTGGAAGTGATAGGGGACTCAAGAGTTAGAAAATTTTAGTTTAAGTAATAGCTAATAAGCTTAGTAATCAATGAAGGTCAAAGCTATTGTTCCAGGAAATGAAGGTATGACCCACCCTGACCCCAGGAGACTGTAAGCAGTTCCACCTTTGTGCCTCAGGAGGGCTGCAAGCAATTCAAGATGGTATTTGAGCCATTGTACTCATGAGTGAGATGACCACTGCCCAGGACACAGCTAATGTCCACTGCCCAGGGCGAGAATGCTGCAGTTTTTTAATCCAATTAAAATTTCCCTGAATTCCAAACCCCTTACCTCCACTTTGCTCTCCTTATAAAAAGGGCCATTTTGGAATGGAATTTAGGGTGTGAACCTGCCATCTTCTCAGACCGACAGCCCTCTCAATAAAGCACCCATAAAGATATAGTCCCTGTCTCTGCTTATTGGGTTCAGCATGTGACAGGCAGCACGAACAATTGATCTTTTCCAGTTTCAGAAGGGTTTGGTAGTTGGGTCATTAGAATGCCTTTATCAGGAACTGTTTCTGTGGAGTGCAAGCTTCATTTCAGTGATTTGGGGCAACACAGAAACAAGAAAGTAGAAACAAAGTAGCTTACTGAAACCTGAGCATGAACACAAGCAAGAAAGGCATAGGACCACAGATCAGGGTTTCATTTTGGTTTTAGTTTTACAACTGGACAGGGTAATTAATGTCAGAGAAAGCAGAGAATTTCCTAGGAGAGGGTAAGATTTATTGGGTTGGCCAAAAAGTCCAGTCAGTTTTTTCCACAAAATAAAAGATACATTTTTCATTTTCACCAATAACGTTATTGATTTGGATATTTTGAGTAGGTCAGCCATCGCCTGCATAGTATAGGTTGATTTTTCTCAGTTAATGTCTTGATTTGGTCACTATCAATTTCAACTACAGCCCCGGCCAGAGAGGAATCTTTAGCACGAATTTCAAAACCACTCTCGACACGATCGGTCACAGCACCTTCTCCACAGACTGCACAGACCGTTTCTTGTGTTTCGTTCGCATTTTTAACTTTCTTGAAATAATAAAGCATAATATGTCCAACATGTTGAGCATTTTCTTTCAAATACTGCATGAACAACCAAGGAGAAGGATAAATTTGAAGGACAAAAGATATAATCTACATCTACCTTTGAAATGAAAGGTGCAGACAGGGGTCAGCTCGGAAGAAGAGCTTATGTCAGAGTGCCTAAGCAGAGGAAGTCGGAAGGGAGCAGGGAGAAGGTTTAGCAAAAAGTCTGGGCCTGAGGTCCCTGTGCAGAGATTACGTAAATAAGGGAGCCTGAAAACTTGATCAAAGACACCAACTAGATATGAATTTTAAATTAACTCAATCATTTTCTGAATTCAAAGCAAAGGGATTCTGGTGAAGCAAATACAAGGCAAAGAAAACAAATTCTCTTTACTGAAAAACAGCCTTCAGGGTGAAAGAGTCTGCTGTGTCTGATCACGAAAGAAGGAAGACGCAGAAGCTCAGCAGAGACTGCAGCGTGGACACCACGGAGCAGAGTGAGAAAGCCTGCACGCCCAAAGAGTCTTACTTAAGATCAGAATGCAGGCTTTCATTGATGTGAATTCTTCCTCCTCTTTGAACAACCCACTTATGGAACAGCGACACTTTGTTTTTAAAACAGGATGCTTAGACTAAGGTAGCAGAGGGAAATGTGAAAAGTAGACAGATTTCAGGTACCTTCTGAAGGTAGAACAGATGGACTTGTTAAAATGTATACAGTTAAATAAAAATAACCATAGATAAAATGTTAACAGAGGTTAGCTGGGTGATATAATTAAATATGATGCTTCCTGTATTCTTTTAAAATTTTTGGAGTAATTTAGATAATTTAACTTAATTCTAAACAGAACAATAAGATCTTGATATAAAAAATTCAATACTGAAACACATACAGTAAAAATGTTTAAGTTCCTCTTCAAACTCAAATCCCTTATCCCACACTCTTCCCTAGAGATCACTGTGGAACTATAGTGCTAAAGGGTGTCAAAGCCCTTCCCATATGGCTTACTGTTTTGTTTCTCAACCTTTCTTTTCCTTTTCTTTATTCAACCTTTCATTTCATTATGGCCCTCCAAAGAGAAAACTAAATTAAAGAATTAATGTGTACATATTATTTAGTCATATAATTTACTTAATTAATTTAATTTTAAATTTAACTTGGTTTCACCTAAACCCCCCAAAAATAAATACCTAAGAAATAGGATTTTGTAGGGCTGAGCTCCAGAGGCCACAAAGCACTGTAATATCTAAGATTATTTTATACAGCCCCTCTCTTCTCAGAAACAGAACTATTTCTCCCCCTTGGGGTCAGTACTACCCTTACTAAGAATGCAGAGTGTACTGATATTTTAAATACAGAGTTAGTCAAATAGGATTTGGTATAAACCATGCTCTCCATAAAACTGTCTGCTCCCTTGGCTTCCCTCGCCGCACTCTCTTTGGTTTCATGACATACTTAGTCTTCACTGCTTCCTCTGTTAGAGTGTTTTCGAAACTCACTATGTAAAATATTTTTTAATTCACATTCTAATATATGCTTACTTGTTTCAAAATTATATACAAATATTCCCACAGTAATAAAATATGTACAATATAAAACATACAAAAATAGTTTAAAGGATAAGACATTTTAAATGTAGAGACAGCAATTATAACTATCCTTTTCTACATCAAAATTATCTACCATCTTGGAAAACCGAGTTTTATGTGAACTTTATAAGTTGCATTTTCTTCGGACTCTGTCTAGGTATATTTCCTTCTTCTATATGTTACAGGTGGGCACAAGGAACCAGGTTCTTGGTGACTGGGACAAAGAATTAAACTGAACACCCAGAGTTTATAGCAGAGAACATGGGAGCAGGCCAACTCCAAGCAGAGATTGACTTCATGGGCTGGAGGGACTCTATTCTTACAGGGCAGATCCTTCCTGGCTAGTTTTGGGGGGCTTTTACTGCGCATGTACAGATAGTTGTATTACTTTAAAGCTATTGCGCATGTGGTCTCCCATGATTTTCCCTGATTGGCCACCGGAGAAAGAGTCACACAATGTTACCAAGTGGACCTCCCCCCTTCTTCTAGGGTCCCCCTGTACCAGGTTCACTTTGCCCGCCACCAGGGAATTATAGCTCTCCATGTTAGAGATTGGTGAAAAGGAAAGGAATTATTTATTCAAGTTATATAGACTTAAGAGTAATGACTTAATGCCTTCATTAAAATCCCAAAGTCCCTTAAAACACCCACAAACACACACAGTCCTTCCTTTCCCCACTTTGCCCGGTCTGGGGTAACATATGTCAGGAAAAGAAATAGAAATCCATTGCTCAGGTAACCTCTGGTTCTTCCCAGTAATCTGTGCTCGGCTGGCAGGCCTCCCTTGGTTCCCGGCACCATCAGCTGTGTCACTGGGATCTGCATTTCTTATTCCAAAACCACATGGCCCCTTCTCATGGCCCACCAGCAAGAGTCCTTTCACCCCTTTCCTCCCCACAGCTCTCTCCTGCATTCTTCCGAACTGCTAAGAGAGAGCTCTGCATCGCTGCTACATCTGGCTTTCTGGCTTCCTAAGCTGCATGGCAAAGGGAGCCCCAAAGCTGCATGGCTTTCCCCCGCTAAAGCCTCGCAGTTCTTCCCTACTAAAGTAGCATGGCCCCTCTGCCAAAGCTGCGTGGTGATTTTTGTCACGGCTACTGCTCCTGGGTTTAAATCCCCAGCACCAATCTTCCTCTGCAACCCTATTTCTGACTACTCCCACAATCAGCTACACTTGCCAGCATTTCCATATTTTTCCAGCTTCTCTGGGCTGCCATAGTAAGTTCGGGCAGGCGTGGCCCTGTGGTGTGGAGCCAGTCATCTCCAAGCTCTCATGCAGGTGCTGGAACCAGGGGGAGTTGCCTCCCAATTACATCCTGGGTGGAAGTCACTCCCTTCCCCCTGACTCAAAGCACAGCCACAGCCATTTAACATATCTATGAAACCAGTTAAAGGTTATAGATATGTTAAATGACTGTTCTAGAGGTTATCTGCAAAACTGTTGCTTTGCAAAACAACTCAATGGCCCTGCTCCATGTGTCCCTTCCCCCAGTGCAGACTTGTGGGGGTGAGGACATCCCATATTTTTAATATTTCCTGGACATTCTGAGTTCTGGACCACATTACAAATCCTTCTTTTGGGTGCCCCCTGGCTGCACCCTCTTACAAATATAGTAAACCTCATCTATTATCATGGCTTGGATTGCCATCTATGAGCTGCTGTCTCCCACATTTTATGTCCCTAGCATAGGCCTCTCTCCTGAGCTCCAGAACCACATATTAAACTGCCGCACTGACATCTTCATTTGGATGTTACATGAGCACTTGAATATAGAGCTCCTTATCTCTCCTATCAGAAGTGTTTCTCACCTTACGCTCTCAAATGAAGTCATCATCTACGAGGGACAGTTGTCAAACCAAAACTAGTGGTGCCACCCTTGATACCTTCCCTTCCATTGCACCGCCTCTACTCTGTCACTGAGATGCCAGTTTCGTCTCCTGAATAACTCTCAAAACAGTCCACCTGCCTCCATTTTACTGCCATCAACATAAATTACTTTACAGACTGAAGTCTATTCCTACAAAATTCATATGTGGAAGTCCTGACCTCCTACACCTGACCATATTTGGACATAGGGTCTTCAAAAAAGTAATTAAATTAAAAGGGGGTGACTAGGATGGACCTTAATCCATTGTGACTGGTATCCTTACAAGAAAAGGAAATCTGAACACAAAAACATGCCGAAAGAAGGCAATGTGAAGACAAGGAAGAAGATAGTTGTGGACATTTGTACTCAAGTTTTCGTGTGGATACAGTCTTTCATTTTTCTTGGGTTAGTACCTAGCAGTATATTGCTGAGGTACATGTTACAGGTTTGTCTTTTTAGGAAACTGTCAAACTGTCTTCCAAAATGTTTGTACCATTTTACACTTCCCATCAGCAGTATGTAAGAGGTACAGCTGCTCCATACCCTCAACTGACACCGACACTGGGTATGACGAATTCTTTCAAATTTTATTTACTTCACATCTATCTATAGAGTGTCTACTCAAATTCTCGACCTATTTTTTAAACTAGTTTTATTGTTTTCTTATTGAGTTTTGAGAGTTTTTAGACATAGGTTCCCAGTCTATGCCTTGTATACTCTCATTGGAGTATTTTTGGGAGAAGCAATTCTTAACTGTCCAAAATGTCTGCATTTTTTCCTTTATGAATATAGCTTTTGGTGTTGCATGTAAGAAATCTTCGTCTACCTCATGGTCACAAAGTTTTTATTCTGTTTTCTTGTATATGTTTTAGATTTTTATTTTTTACATTTGGGTATCCAAATGTTTTAGCACTATTTGTTAAAAGACTATTATATCACCACTGAATTACCTTTGCTATTTTTTAAAACAGTTATTCATATGTGTGAGTATTCTGGAGGCTCTATTCTGAATCAATGATCTATGTCTTTAACTTTATGTTAACCCCACACTTTCTTAAATACTGTAGGTTTTTTGTTTTTGTTTTTAATCCTCACCCTATGGTATGTTTATTGATTTTAGAGAGAAGGACAGACAGACAGACAGACATCAATGTGAAAACACTGATTGGCTTACTCCCATACTTCCCTTACCAGGAGGAAGTTGTGCACCACGATGTAAGGATGTGCCCTGGCCAGCAATTGAACCTGCGACCTTTCGGTTTACAGGCTGACACTCCAACCAACCGAACAACCCAGCCAGGGCTTAAATACTGTAGTTTTTCTACAGTATTTAAATCTTGAAATTAGGTATTATTAGCTCTCCAGTTTTGCTTTTCTTTGTCAAAGTTATGTTGGGAGACCCCAGGTTCTTTGTATTTCTATTTAAATTTTGGAATCAGCTTGTCAATTTCTCCAAAACACTTGTTAAGATTATAGGTCAATTAAAGAATGAACATCTTAACTACAGAGAATCTATCAACTCATAAATATCTCTATTTATTTAGGTCTTCATTACTTTTTTATCACCAGTATTTATACTTTTTAGGGAACAAGGGTTGTTCATCTCTCTTTTTGAAAAAATATTTTATTTATTTTTAGGGAGAAGGGAAGGGAGGGAAAAAGAGGGAGAGGAACATCAATGTGTGGTTGCTTCTTGTGCGCCTCCTAATGCGGACCTGGCCCACAACCCAGGCACTGCCCTGACTGGGAATCCAACCAGTGACCCTTTAATCCGCAGGCTCATGCTCAATCCACTGAGCCACACCAGCCAGGGCTGCTCCTGTCTTAACAGATTCATTTCGACATATTTCTTATTCTTTGATATTACTGTATATGTTATTAAATTTTAGCTCTCAATTATAACTAATTATACATAGAAGTACAACTGATTCTTGTGTATTGACCCCATATTCTGTAATCTTGCAAAATATCACTTATTAGTTCTAGTCACTTTCTTGTAGATCTGGTCAAATTATTTACATAGATGATCATGTCATCTGCAAACATCTGCAAACATCTCTATATTACTTTTCCCTTTCTATGCTGGAAGTATTTTATTTCTTTTTCTTGTTCATTGTACTAGCTAGGATAATATTAATAGAATTAATGAGAGCTGAAAGAAATCCTGTTTTCTCCCTAATTTTAGGAAAGAAGCAGTCATTCTTCTCCATAATATATGATTTTTACCTGTTCATTGTTCGTGAATGCCTTGTTAGTAGGATGAGAAAGCTCTCTTCTATTACTAGTTTACTGAAAGTTCTTATCAGGAATGGATGTTGCATTTTTAACATGGCTTTTCTGAATGTATTGAGATGTTGATGTTTTTTCTTTTTCTTTTCCTTTCGTTTGCTGATTTTCCTTTTCTAATTAGTTTTATACTAAAACCTCATTTAATCCTCCATATATTTTACCCTCTGATATTTCCCATACCATTGTCCTTATGCTACATAATGGATAATTTAATCAATCCTATCTGCCATGACACTAATTCATTCTTTGGTTTTGTGTAATATCTGTTTCATACATTTGCTAACTTTTTTATTTCAGTTAATTTATTTTTAATTTATAAATATTCTATTAGGCTTCTTTTTATATCTGAATGGCTTTTTGAAGAGTAACTTCTTTTTCATTTTTATTCCATCCTTTTTTTATGTATGTTTTTTAAATATATTTTATTGATTATGCTATTAGACTTGTCCCATTTTCAATGTTCCTCCATTATTTCCCTCTGCCATGCACCACCCCCCCCACCCTCATTCCCCCTTAGTTCATGTCCATGGGTTGTATGTATAAATTCTTTGGGTTCTCCATTTCTTATACTGTTCTTTACATCCCAATGGCTATTCTGTACTTCTTATTCCCCTTACCTTTCCTCCCATTCTCCCTCCTCCCGCTCCCCACTGATAACCTTCCATGTGATCTCCATTTCTGTGATTCTGTTCCCCTTCTAGTTGCTTGCTTAGTTTGCTTTTCTTTTTTTTTTTTTAGGTTCAGTTGATAGTTGTAAGTTTGTTGCCATTTTATTGTTCATATATTTTAACCATCTTTCTTTTCTTAGATAAGTCCCTTTCATACAATAATGGCTTGGTGATGATGAACTCCTTTAACTTGACTTTATCTGGAAAGCTCTTTATCTGCCCTTCCATTCTAAATGAAAGCTTTGCTGGATAGAGCAATCTGGGATGTAGGTCCTTGCCTTTCATGACTTGGAATACTTCTTTCCAGCCCCTTCTTGCCTGTAAGGTTTCTTTTGAGCTGATAGTCTTATGGGAACTCCTTTGCAGATAACTGTCTCTTTTTCTCTTGCTGCTTTTAAGATTCTCTCCTTCTCTTTAATCTTGGGTAATATGATTATGATGTGCCTTGGTGTGGGCTTCCCTGGGTCCAACTTCTTTGGGACTCTCTGAGCTTCCAGGACTTCCTGGAAGCCTATTTCTTTGCCAGACTGGGGGAGTACTCCTTCATTATTTTATCAAATAAGTTTCCAATTTCTTGCTCTTCCTCTTCTCCTTCTAGTACCCTTATGATTAAATGTTGGAATGTTTAAAGTTGTCCCAGAGGTTCTTAAGCCTCTCCTAATTTTCTGAATTCTTGTTTCTTCTTTTTTTTGAAGATTTCATTTACTTTTAGAGAGAGGAAGGAAGGGAGGAGGAGAGGGAGAGAAACATCAATGTGTGGTGGCCTCTAATGTGCCCCCAACTGAGCACCTGGCCCAGGCATGCGCCCTAGACTGGGAAACAAACCAGTGACCCTCTGTTTCACAGGCCAGCACTCAATCCACTGAGTCACACCTGTCAGGGCTGTTTCTTCATTCTGTTCTGGTTGCATGTTTATTTCTTCCTTCTGCTCCAAATTGTTGATTTGAGTCTCGGTTTCCTTCCCTTCACTGTCGGTTCCCTATATATTTTCCTTTATTTTGCTTTGCATAGCCTTCACTTTTTCCTCCATTTTGTGACAATATTCAACCATTTCTGTGAACATCCTGATTACAAGTATTTTGAACTCTGCATCTGATAGTTTGGCTATCTATTCATCACTTAGTTCTAGTTTGGAGCTTTGATCTGCTCTTTCATTTGGGCCATATTCCATCTGTCTTGGCACATCTGTTATGTTGTAAGGGGTGGAGCCTTAGGTATTCACCAGGGCAGGGCAACCTACTTCACTGCACAGTGACAGTGTATGTAAGTGAGAAGCCACAGAGGGAACAATGCCACTTTCTTGGCTCTTGCCTGCTTTCAGTTACTTCCCCCGCTACCCACAAGCAAATTGGGTCCTTCCAGTGCTGACTCCTGCGTTGGTGAGTTTGTATACATTCTAGAACCCTGGGGGTCTCTCCAACAGCTCTCCTGTGAGGCTAGGCTAGAAGTTCCTCCCGCTGCTGCAACCCTCACAGATGTTTACCACCAGAGGTTTTGAGGCTTCATTTCCCTGCCCTGGAATCCTGGGTTTCGTAGTCTGTCTCACTCCCCAGTTGTTCCTCCCAGTTTATCTGCGTGTGATTGTGGGAACTTCCAGTCTGCCAGCCGCCACCTTGCCCGCCCAGTTCTCCAGCTGCTGCCTTGCCCTGAGTCCTCGCTGCCCCGGCTGCCTGTCTCCGCCCCTCCTACCAGTCTTAATGAACACTTCTTCTTTAACTCCTTGCTTGTCGGATTTCCATACAGTTCGATTTTCTGGCAGCTCTGATTATTTTTTGTTTGTACATTTGTCGTTGTCCTTATTTTGGTTGTACAAAGAGGTAAAATTGTATCTACCTATGCCTCCATCTTGGCCAGAAGTCTCCCATTCTTTATTTTTAAACATATAAAGGTATTTTAAGTTTTTATCAGATGATTCTTTACTCTCAAGTCTATAGTGTCCTTTAAAAGTTCTTTAGCAATGTAAAATCTCTCTTGCACTGTCTTTATTTTTCCTGCAGATTCTCAGTACCAGCTTCTAGTTTATTTATAGGACTGGTGATTTTTTACTGTGAGCTCATATTTGGCTGACCTTAATGCTGTGTGGAGAATTCTGATGGCTGAAACTACAGATGCTTCCCTCTGCAGACAATCTGAGTTTGTTTCTTGTGGGAGTGAAGTACTGTAACTGAGGAACATGTTAGCCACTGTAACAGTGCCCAGCTTTGTGCAAGACTATCTAGTTTATTCTTTTAGCTTGTTAGAGCCCCAGAGTTTACTGGACTGATCCCAACATTGACATGAACATTTGACCCTGGGACAACGACAGCTTATGCAATGACTTATAGCTCAGAAATCTCCATTACAGTTTCAACTATTTTATCTGCTTATGTATACACACCCCACAGAGATTCTCTTACTTTTTGGAGGCCCAACGATGCATTAAAAATTATGCTTTTCTGACTTATCTAGAATTTGTTTGTTCTGTAGTGAGAGGACCCTTAAGACCATCTGGTCCCTATACCAGTAAAAGTGTAAATCTTCTAACCTTTATAGATAAGAATCTTACTTATAGATAATATTCTAACTTAAATAGTTAACTGGCTATTGCTACATGATTTTTTAAAAGCAAATGTGATACCAAAGATAAACTGAACATTTTTCTTATAAAATTAAAGAGATTTCATATTTGGGTGTTCTAAAATTTTTCTAAGTCTCTTAATGCTATCATGAAATCATTTGCTATGTCTAAAAAAGAAAAAAAACATTAAATTTCATAGTTAAAATTCTCATTATTACTATAGCTGCTCAAAATGCTGAACACATTCCAAATTTAGCCTAATACATCCTACACACGATTACAAGATTCTGTTCAATGATAAAAATTGCTGGCTTAGAAAATGAAAGTATATCTACACTCCCACATACAGCTAAACTGGCTTAATTCCACAGATGAGAATCGAAAACCTGTTTTTGACTATGTGGATCCTGAATAATTTGTCAATAATTTTCTTTACCCACTTTCAAATGAAGTGTTAAATAATACTTATGATTATATAGTCATACTTAACTCAACTGGTTTTAAAAAATACCTAAATTTTTGATGTCTAAAAAATAAAGTTTAAAATACCAATTTAAAATCAAATTGTTATTCATTCAAGTAACTATAGATAATACAATATAGAAAGAAGAAAAAAGTATATTCCATATTTAAATGTCATAAATCATGAATTTGATTAATAGGTATGAATGTTTTCAAACTGCCTGATGAATAGGTATGAAAATAAGCTAATTTTACAAGTTTACAAGGTATTTGTTAAAGTAAGCAGAATTAAAATTGGTTAACTAAGGAAAAGCTTTGAAAAGGTTCTACATTTAAATTACATTCTTAGATTTACTATAGCCAATATAATTGGTCCAGTTCTATTTTATACTCAACCCACTTGTACACACTCTGATGTATTCTTTCTAATATGATGAACATCATTACTGTAAGACCTTCTGGACTAATAAAACACCACAGAACCTACCATCAGGTACAATTTTCTTCTCTTTTTGAATATTCTTTAAGATTAGCTTCTGAATACTACTAATATGTACTCTCTGTCATCTGTAATAAAATATCTTGGCAGACTTGGCAATATTAATTTGAAAAGAAAAGATTTTAAAGTAAACTTTTTCTTGGCCTAATAAAAGAGTATAAATGACTTAAAATTCTCACAAGATCTCAAAGACCGGAACTAAGGAAAATCATTTTCATTATTTTTAAGGTTGCAAAATTAACAAATGTTAAACCATAAGCCCATGATTCCTTAGTAAAGTGAGACATACAATTGGGGCACATTCATAGTAAATCCTTGATACTGTCTTATTTAAGGAAGCATCATTTTTTAAATTTCTGATACTCTGAACGAATTAATGTACATGCATATCATTAGAACTGTTAAACAAAACTGACTGCCTTTTTTAAAAAATTGATTTGAGAGGAGGGAGGGAGAGGAAAGAGGGGGAGGGAGAGAGGGAGAGAGAGAGAGAGAGATCAGTTTGATGTTCCACTTATTTATACATTCATTGATTGATTCTTATATGTGCCCTGACCATGAATCCAAACTGCAACCTTGGCATATTGGGACAATGCTCTAACCAACTGAACTACCCAGCCAGGGTCAAAGCTGACTATTTTACATGGCAGGATTCTACATTACCTAGATTACCTAGCACAAGACAAGTTTAAGATCCCTAGATAAAAATTTCAAGTTTTAAAAACAAAAGATTGAAATAATTATGATAGCAAATTATTGAGCCATTCTTTGAATTAAGTCTACATTATTTCATTTTCCCTCAGAACACCACAGTTTAGTAAGTAGTATTACCATCCTCATCTGATATTTGATGTTTTGAAAGATTACAGAACCTACCCATGTTGCATAATCAACAGAACAATGCTTAGCTCTGTCTGTACCAAAGTACAAGGCCCCAGTTCACTCTACTATCCTGCCTTTGGCACTACTTAAATAGGTATTCAGAAAGGGAACCTTTAAATTTGCCTTTCCCAATGCTAAAAAAACTATACCTAATTTTACAAAGATATTTTAACACATTTTAAGCACCTGGATTAACTATAACATATAAATATTAAATAATACGTGTGGCAAGACTTTATTTCTATGGACAAAGTCTTAGAACATTAATTAATGAAGATATTTTTCCATGAATTAATTTTTGAAAAATCTACAGGGAAATACAAATTAAAACAATGAGATACTACCACTCACCTATTAAAATAGCTAAAATCTAAAACATTGAGAATATCAAATGCTGGTGATGATGGAGCAACAATTCTGTTTTCTTTGCTATTCGGAATGCAAAATGATACATCAGTGTTGGAAGACAGTTTGGTGATTTCTTACAAAGCTAAATGTGGTCTAACAATATGATCCAGCAAGCTTACTCCTCAGTATTTATTCAAGTGTGTCAACAACTTATTTCCACACAAAAATCTGCATATGAATGCAGTTTTAGTCATAATTGCCAAAAAAATGGAAGCTACAAGATGTATCTTTCAGTAAGTGAATAAACAATGTACATCCATATAGAGGAATACTATTCAATAATAAAAAGAACTGAGCAATCAAGCCACAAAAACACATGAAGGAATCTTAAATGCAAATTACTAAGTGAAATAAACCAGTCTGAAAGGGTTACCTACTATATGGTTCTGATTATATGACATTCTGAAAAAGGAAACCAATAAAGACAGTAAAAAGATGAGTGCTTATCAGGAGTCAAGGAGAGGAGTGGGAGAAGAATGAGTCGGTACAGCATAAGGGATTTCTTGGGAAGTGAAACTACTGAACCCATTTTGTTTGACACTAGAAAGATGGATACGTGACACTACGCATTTACATGATACATTATGCATCTTGCATTGGCGTGGCACATGGTTACAACTGATGAACCATTATTAATTAACTCATTACTATTAACTAGAGTCTGTAGTTTACATTAAGGTAATAAGCTCACTGTGCTGTACAGTTCTGTGGGGCTTTCATAATGCGTAATGGATGTTATGATAACCTAAGTAACAGACGTACTTTCTGCTCAATTTTTATAAACCTCAAGCTGAAGTAAAAACTAAACACTATTTTTTTTCAAAGATTTAATTTATTTTTAGAGAGGGAAGGCGGGGGGAGAGAGAGAGAGAGACATCAATGTGCGGTTGCTGGGGGCCGTGGCCCGCAGCCCAGGCATGTGCCCTGACTGGGAATCGAACCTGCGATGCCTGGTTCGCAGCCCGCGCTCAATCCACTGAGCCATGACAGCCAGGGCTAAACACTATTAATTATTTTAAAATCCATAGGTTATGAACTACAGCAAAAGGATAACTATAAAATTTATTTAACAAAAGAATATGCAAAATAATTTTTTGTAAAAATAACACAAGTTGGTGAGAATAAATCAAAATATGGAAATTCCATCACAGTTTATAGAGAAATACATAAGCATTAAAATCAAATGTTTTAAAAACAAAGAAATCTCAGAAATGGATTCTTAATTTTCCTACTGACATGAAATTACTAGTGTAACTTTGTTTTTATCCCATATTATAAATGAAGGAGAAACTATTTATTAGTTTAGCTTTTAGTAAATTTCAAAATATGTACTACTTCTTACAAAAATTTAATACATAAGTATTTAAAAAATCTGTTCTATGTAAATTTCATTTTAAAAAGATATTTACTAGAAATAATCTCCCTAGGAAAAAAAAAGAATTAATTTCTAAAAAAAAAGCACATAGCATAATTCAATATTGTTTTATCTTAAAGTATTTACACATTTTGTTTTTCTACCAAACATTCACAGGTTTAAAAGGCTAAACCACTAAATTAGAAAGAATTTCAATACCAGGATATATCCTTCTTAAAAATCTTGAAGATGCAAAAATTTGTAGTGTATGAACATTCTGCTCACAATCTTTTCCTCAAAAAGAAAATGACAGATGATGTCGAGATCAGATCTTGACCTAGATATTGTTCTTGACACCAAGACACCAGAAATATATAAAATCACCTACAAAGGTTTAACATTTTCTGAAGATTTTAAGGGTTATTATGTAGAGGCTCAAATCATTCTAAAAATCTGATGCTTTAAAGAAGATTTTACTGCTATCAAACATTATTTTAACTAAATACTGTTCTAGATTAGTTACAAATTTAGAAAAAATATTTGTTTATAGCTTTATAAATGAAGACTATTTTAAAGAAATTATAGTAAATATAGTGAAATTTATGTGCTATCTTTGTAATATATAACAGATATTTTCCTTGCCCTGGAATTCCCACACAACAGCAAAATCTGCTTCTTTGCTGGTGGGAACGCAAAATAATACAGCCATGTTGGAAGACAGTTTTGCAATTTCTTACAAAGCTAAACATGACTGTAGGGTCAAAAGTAATTTCAGACTCTTCACGAAAGATTGATCTTTTCATTTTTTTTTTTTGAGAGGGAAGGGAGGGAGGGGGGGAGCGAGAGAGGGAGAGAGAAGGGGGGAGGGGGAGAGAGAGAGAGAGAGAGACATTAATGTGCGGTTGCTGGGAGACATGGCCTGCAACCTGGGCATGTGCCCTGACTGGGAATCGAACCTGCGATGTCTGATTCGCAGCCCGCACTCAATCCACTGAGCTATACCAGCCAGGGCGATCTTTTCTTAATATAGGTAAGTACATAGAATTCCAAAAGGAACTATTTTTTTCATAAATAATACCCTAAAAGAACAAATATCAACTAAACTGGAAATCTGCTTTAAAATTTACATATAAATATAAATATGTGTATTATGTATGTTTGTAAATTTAAACAGGTTGAGAGCAGTGTTTGAAAAAGCAATCTTTGTTGTATTTTACTAAATAAGAAATGTTGTCAGTAAATGAAAAGGGTCACTGAGATGAAATTGCATGTTCCTATCTCCTGTTTAATTGGTGACAGTTCACACACCTCCAACCCTGACCCACGTGGACTGCCAGTGTCCACTCACTGTGACAACTTCATCCCGATGCCAATCAGCACGAGCTTCTAACGCTGAAGCTCTGCCTGACGCTGGGCTATCGCAAACATAAAGCCTCTTCAAATGGCACTGTTCCTTTTCTGTCATTTTTAGACTCTCTTAAATAAACAAAATGATTTCCTTATAATTGTTCACGTGTTGTTAGTTGAATACTAAGTAAAGAAAAAATACACAAAAAGAAACAAAAAATATACAAAAGATTAGCCAGTGAAGGCTTAGAACCAAGACACCCCACATAAAGACTAAATTAATCTGTGGAGAGAGATGACCAAAATCAGGAGAAATGAGTGGTAATACTTCATGTGCAGCAAGTAGCTTGCCTATAAAAATGAAGACCTGATATTAGCAACCCCTTCTGCTAGAAAATGTAAAAGCTAATAACTATACAAATTACCAAAAGCACCCTATTGTTTCCTTCAGACAATTCAAAGCCAAATGCAAAGCAGGGTAATGTAAGTAGGCATGTACTAATGCATTAAGTATATGTGCAGAGAAAGTTAACATAGCAGATCTATATTTTAAAATACCTGCTAACAGTTTCATCCTTGCCTGGCAGGAAACTTGGGTTTTGAGAGGGTCCCCATGATTCTCTGACAGGATATAAAGTGTTTTATATATTAAACACTGAATATAAAGTGTTTGTAAAAATAATGTGGTTTATGCTGAACACCTGCTTTTCTTTGGGGGGGTCTACAATTTTGGTATGTGCTAGACACTGACCTCTGATGAAAATCCTGGACTGCTAGGCTCAAAATGAGATTCCCTGGAAGACAGCACTTCTCGCATGATGCCAGAACCTATGGCCGAGGAATGAGGTGTGTTCCAACTCCAGTGGGAGAGGACCCTTGGAAGCTTGCACCTGGCTTCCTCTGGTCTTCACCATATGCCTGTACATTTTCCCTTTGCTAGTTTTGCTCCATGTACTTTCACTATAATAAATCACAGCTGCCAGCATGACTATCTAGTAAGTGCAGTGAAAGCCCCTAGTGAATCACCAAAACTTAAGGTACTTTTGGAAATCTCCAACATGATATATAAAGTATTTAAAATTTTGGGAGTTCCGGCCAAGATGGAGGCATAGGCAGTCGCACTGTGCTTCCTCGCGCAACCAAGACTGAAAACAACAAAGATTGAGAAACAATAAACAACCAGAACACAGAGAAATTAATTGAACAGAAGTCGGGCTCCAGTACATCCAGACCGGTAAGGAGTGGCGGAGTCGGGAGGCCTGTGAAGTGGGGTCGAGGGGTTCCCGGCGGGAAGAGGCGCTGGCTGGCTGGCGGGCGCGCAGGGCGCAGACGGCAGCGGCGGCGGACGGACTGGTGGCGGACACTGGGCGTGGAAGCGCGGAGGTGACTAGCAGACCCAGTGAGGGGCGCAGGGCAGCTGGCTGTCCGCAGCCACACGTTTGCGCACGAACTAAGTGAAAACGGGCAGCGCCGCCGCGTTTCAAAGCTTAAGAGCCCCGTCTGGGACCTGAGGCCGGGAGACTCTCACAGGAGACTTCTCGGGGAAACCCACAGAGTCCGAGAAAGTGCACCAGCCCACCACCCGGGAGCCAGCACAGCAAGGGCCCAGTTTGCTTGTGGGAGGCAGTGGAGGGGACGGAAGTCCTAGAGAGAGCGGAGCAGGCGCCATTGTTCCCTCTCAGACCCCGCCCCCACATACAATGTCACAACCCAGCGACTGGGGTGCCCCGCCCCGTGAACACCTAAGGCTCCGCCGCCCTTACGAAA
>PVIA01007813.1:0-78830 GCA_004024845.1 Tonatia bakeri
TGCCTGAGACTGGACTTCTATTTCCTTTCCTGAGATACGGTACCCCAGACTGGGCAAAGGGGGAAGGAAGGACTGAGTGTGTTTGTGGGTGTTTTAAGGGACTTTGGGATTTTGGTAGACATTAGGTCACTACCTTAAGTTTGTATAGCACTAAATAAATGTTTCCTTTCCTTTTCACAAATCTCTGGCATTGAGAGATCTCTTTCCTTTAAGGCGGCGGACAAGACGGACCTGAGTCTCTTTCAGTAAGAGCATCACCATCCCAGGGCCCCCCTGGTTCTTGCTCTGTAACAATATTAGAATTTTTCTACCTCTGTTGGAAAGCTAGTGCCTCTCTACAGTGCTACTTGAAGGTGCCACATTGTGATGAGAATGTGAAATGTACTTTGTTTAAACAATGAGCACAGGCTGGTGTGGCTCAGTGGATTGAGCACTGGCCTGCAAACTGAAAGGCCACTGGTTCGACTCCCATTCAGGGCACATGCCTGGGTTGTGGGTCAGGTACCCAGCAGGGGGTGCACAAGAAGCAACCACACATTGATGTTTCTCTCCCTCTCTTTTTTCTACCCTTCTCCTATGTCTAAAAATAAATAAATAAAATCTTAAAAAAAACAATTATAAGTGTTACTGGTATGAGGAAGTTGATAGTTGGATCTATACTACACATTTGCCATTCCTAGTCTTTCTCCTAAATTTGTGTTATCAATTTCTTTCAAATCATGTCTACATTTGGGGGAAGCCAAATTGCAAGGGACAACAGAGAAGAGAAAAATTCAGCTAAGAATTTCTGATCTAAACATGTTTAAATTGAATTTTGCTAATGTATAAACTCTGGATATGCTGTAAAACATGCACAAAATATGCAGATTCCAATCCAATTGTGCTGTAGTGATTCCTTTTCTTACGTGATTTATCTCTGTAACTTCATAAAATTCTGAATGATTTGTTACCAAGCACGGTTTATGAAAAAAGAAAGTATATTAAAATAATAATTTCTTATGTTCTTACATTTCAAATATAAAAGTAGGAAAAGGAAACCAAGTAGAAACCAAGAAACTGATGTGAAAAGAAAACGCATTACATGCCTATAGATCAGTAACTTTTTATAGTCATTTAAATGCCAGAGAGATGGATGAATTATTTATAAGTACTCAAAATCCCTTATCTGTAGGTTTTTTCAGTTTATACTCTCTTGATTCACTGCCTAAAGGGAGTTTGTAGCAAAAGAATGAAATCCCTGGATCTACAGCCACACAATAGTTCACACAGATAACCTGTGCACTACTTATGGGTAATACAGACATCAATAGGAGTCTCAAAAGACTACCTCTTGTGAGTGAGTGCATTTGGATTTCCACCCACTTACTTCACAATCTAAGTTGACAACAAAATGCTATCTCTGAAGGAATATTTAGAGTGTGTCATTATTTAACATTTGGTTTTCTTTTTTGCTTTTAATGTACAACTATAGAAAACGGAGATAATCTTACAAAGCATATTTCTAGTTAACAAAATGTGAATAGAAGGGCATTTGACAACACACGTAACTTCATACTAAATCTTAAAAGGATATGCCTTATAAGTGAAGACATATGTGTAATGGGAAGATTAAATGAGTCGCCTCTTTCATATCCACAAGTAAAATATTAATTTTGAAATTCATCCAATTCTCAATCATTTAACATTTATTAACCATTTACAAAGCACCAATATTGTTCATAGTACTATGCTAGTTAGTTAATGTTTAAAGGAAGTAAACCTATATAAACAAAGTTTAAACTAGCTGTATTTATAATTGGCACTCACCTAAACATCCTCCACATGTCCAAAACCCTGAAGGAAAGTTACAAACTGAAGATGTTTACAATCAGCTGACCACAGAATCTCTGCGTGCTCTGAGGTTTTAGGTACTTCCTTCATTGAAAGCAAGCTTGAAATGTCTAATAATAAATTCGCTTTTATGCCAAAACAACAATCACAAGGATACTATGTGTTTTCATTATATTTAAGTAATTCAGAATAACATAATAAAGTGAACCTGGCTATAATTCCTCTTCCATAAATATATTAATACAGTTTTTATGGATTGTTTTATTGGACTCACCAGTTGTGACCCTGAAAATTTAAAAAACAAATGTTCTCAAATTATCATACCCAAAGCAAGTAATTTTTTATGGTAAGAGAAGAAAAGGATAAAGTAAGGGGTTACACCTTTGAAAAGCAATTCAAATAAGATTATTTAGAGAAGTAGAACCTTTTATAGTTCTGTTTTAAAAAGTGGTAAGTATTGCAAAAGAAAATTTGCATATATTTGCAAATTTTGCATATTTGCAAATGTCTTTCATTATGCATTTGCCTACATGTCTTTTGATATGCATTTTCTAGGCTAAAAGATGACTTTAGCATGATAGTATAGGAAAGTCTACCTTTCATTTAATATCAGACCTCGTAGGGTTTCACATTTATTCACTCAAACTCTCCATTTCACACATGGCAAAATTATCTTAACATTCCCCTTATCCCCACAAAGGCTCCTTATTTTCATATGGAAGAAGCATGAAAATTCACTAATCTAAGTAAATACCCCTTAAAATTAAAGTTTTATAACATAAGAGGTATAAAAACCTTCTCATTAAAAGTATTTCTTATTATCAATTAAACAAACACTTTTGTGACTGAATGTTTGCTATGTGCCAGGCACGGTGCTAAATTCGAGAGATTTTCCTAGATTAAACCAGAGGTTCTTCTATCATTAATATCATAATTTAGGAAAAAAGTAAACTTATATCCACATATGTTTTTTAAAGTGCTACAAGAACTCAGATGAAGTAACATTTAATTTCAGAAAATAGATTTGGTAACCTTGTATTGCTTTATGATGTGCAAAAAACTTTCACATACACATATTCATGAAATTCTCACAACTCTCTGAGGTTGCTACTATTATCATTACAAGAATAATAATTACAGATAACCAAGAATATAACTTAAAAATACATACATACATAATTAAGAAGACATACTCTTGTCAAGAAAATATTTAACAGAAAAAGAAGTATTTAATTTCTAAGAGGTTTATATTGTTAAAAGTTTAATCTTAAACCATATGAATTATGACATTATTTTAGTAGGCTACCTTCTATTAATAGAAACAAGTTTCAATAATTATCAAGACGTTGTTGCATTCTAAGAAATGGTTAGAGAATGGGGTTTTAGTAAAACTGAATTTACTATTTAACTAAGAATGTCCTATGTGTTAAATGGAACAGCCTAAGGCAAGGACACTGATGCATAAGCTATGGGAACATGTGGCCCAAAAGCCTCTCATGAGTGGACAATTATATTGCTTGCTCTCACAAGTTATTTCTTTTTAGAAATACAGCCCTTACCAACCACAAATCTTTAATATAGTGAACACAGCATCAACCGCAAAGTTGAAAGATAGGTCAGAATTTATAAAGTTTAAGTTATTGCTTTTGGCATTCTAGTAGACTAAGTAACCTAAACAACCCTGTCAATGGAAAAAGAAAAAAAGAAAAACGTTGGAGAAAATACTTTAAAGTATTCTAACGGCATCCAAGAGTTGAAAAATTGGTAAAGAAACACTCAGAGGCCAATAAAAGAAATGTAAACTGAAACAGAGGAAAAATAAGCTAAGGGATAGCTTTCAACTTAATAACAATTGACTAAAAGGAAAACTTGGACTTTGGTTTTCAGGTCCTATCAAGACCCAGAGAATAGCAAAGATCAGGAGTCAGGCAAGTTGGGATGTCTAATAGGAAGTATCCCCAATAGAGCCGGGGTCCCAAGAATTATACCTTCAAAATAAAAGTATACTACCTGCAAGTCTTCCTTCTTCCCTTCTTCCAGAATAATGCAAGGAAAAATGTCCAGTTGAACTTTGACATTGAGTTTAAGGGAAGAAAATTAAGTCCTTCCTGGAAATTTGTAGCCAAAATATAGCTCTTATGTGCATTTATCACCTGAATTCCCACTACATGAGTAGTCTGAAAAATCTCTAGCCAAGAATTTAGTTGAAAGTGTCCAGAGCTGGTAAAACCTCCTGATAGCCTGTAGAAGGCAATGAAAACACTCTCTGGAGACACTCATCTATAACCTAGGCTTCAAAGGAGCCCCAGAAATAGTTTCCAGAATTACAAACTCAAAAAAAAAATACAAAACACAAAAATGAAATAAAGCGTTATATATGAAAGCCAGCAAAAGCATCAGACAATTATAATCAGACCTGCAGAAACTCCATATATATGAATTATTAGAAAAAGATGATAGATTTAAAAATGAAAGAAGTGGTTAAGTATGAAGAAATATAAAAAGAAAAAAATGTAAAAATATCCATATTGAACTTGAAGAATTAAAAATATTAGATTAAGAGCTAAATAGATGAGGAAAAGATGTTTGATAAAATTTAATATCAATTTTTAATTTAAAAAATAACTTCAAAAGAAGTAGTAGAAGGAAATGTCTTTAGTTTGATAAAAGATAATGCCACAGATCCTATATTAAAAATCACAATTAATGGAAAAATATAAATAATGTTCCCTTTAATTTCAGAAATGTAATATGACTTCTATTTAACATTATACTGAAGTTAAAAGCCAGAATAATAATTCAAGAAAAATAAATCAAATGGTTGGAGAGGGAGAAACAAGACTGTCTTTTTTTTCAGATAATACCATTATGTTTTAAAAATTCACCATCTACAGATTATTTAATTACACATAAGGAAAATTTTTCAAAAGTTGCTTGATAAAAAATTTATATATAAATATAAAATGCATTTCTAGTCAATAGTAGCAAGCAGATGGAAAGTGTATATTTTTCAGTTTTCAAGTTTGTATCCAGAGCAAGGCATACATAAATATTCACGGTTAAATAAGTATTAATGGATGGTAGAAGAAAGTAACCAGTGCCTAGCCATTAACTAGTACATTGTCAGCAACGCCCTGAATCATAATGACTTCCTTCCCCTTAAATGTCAACACTATCCTGATTTGAAGAATAATAACTCCTTTACTACTAGTGTTAACATATGTAGGCATGAATAGACAATATAAAATAGATTTGCCTCATTTTCATCTTATACATATATGCATACATATAATCATACTTAGCCTTTTCTTTCATGTTTTATTTCTTTTGTGGAGATATCAATAGAAAAATAATTCAACAGAAAAAATGGGCAATGTACTTGAATGGGAACTTTGCAGAAGAAGAAATCAAAGTAATGAATTGAACATATAAATAATCAGTTTCATTACTAATCAAAAAAACACACTGGTATAGCCACTGTGAAAAAAAGTATGGTGGTTCCTCAAAAAAACTAAAACTAGAGTTACCACATGACCCAGCAATCCTGCTTCTGGGTATCTACCCACAAAATTCAAAAACATTTATTTGCAAAAATATACGCACTCCCTTGTTCATTGCAGCATTATTCACAGTGGCCAAGATATGGAGACAACCAAAGTGTCCTTTGGTAGATGATTAGATGGGGAAGATATGGTGCTCACATACTATGGAATACTACTCAGCCATATGGGCCTTGAGAACATCATGTTAAGAGAAATAAGTGACGCAGAGAAAGCTAAGAACCATATGATTTCACTCATCTGTGGGATGTAAAACTGAAATCATAAACACCGACAACAGTATGTGGGTCACCAGAGGGAAGGGGATCGAGTGGTAAAGGATAAAGGAGGCCAAATATATGGTGGCGGAAGGAGATCTGACTGTGAGTGGTGGGCACAGAATGTAATATACAGATCATGTATCATAGACATATACAATCGAAACCTATGTAATTTTATTAACCAATGTTATGCCAATAAATTTAATAAAAGAAAATACAAATTAAAGCCACAAAGACATGCCATTTCATAGTCAACATATTGGAAACAAATTAAAATGTCAAGCATATATGGGGATGCAAAGTAACTAGAAACATTTTGTACTGTGGTGAGAATGTGATACGGTACAATCTCTTTGGAAAAAGACTTGGTTTTATAAACTGCAACTAAAAGTGCACATGTATTATGTTCCAAAATTCTCTCAGGTACACCTAGGAAAACTTTTGCTTAACTAATCAGAAATATTCATGAAGAGTCTTAGCAGCATTGTTTTTAGATCAACACCTGGAAACAACTCAATTGCACACCAACATTAAAATAATTGAAATAATATGTGAATTGCAGTATTATAGGAACACTATGCAATATAATACTGTAGAAATAGTATAAAGTTGATGAATCATATTTATAAATGACAAGGGTGAATACAAAATACTAACATTTCTGGACCTCAGATTTCTTGTCTATAAAATTAAGGGTTTTCCCAGAAGAGGAATTTTTATTATCTCCTACAAGCAAACTGAAAAAACCCTCTAAGAACAAATTATTAATATTAAAAAATCTGATTATTCAATAAAGGATAATT
Organism: Tonatia bakeri; assembly: GCA_004024845.1. Lineage (NCBI taxonomy): Eukaryota > Metazoa > Chordata > Mammalia > Chiroptera > Phyllostomidae > Tonatia > Tonatia bakeri. The sequence continues at coordinate 6,454 of PVIA01007813.1, forward strand.
CAGGATGTATTATGCAGAACTTGGGTAATTTCATTTGGGTAATTTTTCACTTAACTCTTTTTTTTTTCAATTAATGGGATTTTCCTTATCTCCAGAAGGAGGAAGAGTGTGTGGTGCAAGGTTATGCCCAGACAGAACTATTGGCTAAGGTGGATTAAAAATTAGTCTAGTCACAATAGTTTACCAAGAAATATTGATCATTGGAAAGCAAGTTGCAGAAGTGCCCTGTCAGGAGGGAAAATGTAATTCCAGAGCTGAATGGAACAAAGTGCTGAGAGCAGAGAGAAGGCAGTTGATAAGTAACATCTGAGGAAGGTAAGCTACAAACACAGTGGATATTTATGTCAAAAATACTGGAAGAGGAGGCTCAAAGTCTGAGTAGCATTGCCCTGCTATTTCTGGTAGGAGTGTTTCTCTATATTGGCAGAACAACACTGGACATTTTAAATGGCTCTCTGAAAAGAAAACCAAGATCAGATGAGATTGGATGCATTTGTGGTGGTATGGTGATCTTGAGAGTTTTATGCTAAGTGAAATAAGTCAGACAGAAAAGGACAAGAACCATATGATTTTATTCATATGTCAGATATCAAAGAAAAAGCAACAACTGAACAAAAAAAATGGACAAACAAAAAACCAGCCTCACAGATACAGACAACAAAATGGGGGTTACCAGAGGGACTGGAGGGCTGGGGAGAAAATGAAGAGGATAAAGTGGGTAAAATACATGGTGGCAGATGGAGACGAAGTCAAGTGGTGAGCACACAATAGAGTATACAAATGTCACATTATAAAGTTGTACACCTGAAATCTATGTAGTGTTATTAGCCACTGTTACTAGATAAATGTAATTCAAAAAAAAAGAAAAGAAAAAACAAACCCATTTGAGAGGTTGTGGCAGGGAGGGGTGCTTGCCAGCATTACAAACTGAAGATTAATTTCCAGTTACTTCTCCATTTTTGAGAAATTGATTACATAATCAGTAGCAGAAGAGGTGGCACTAGAATAACACAGTAACAGGGAGATTATGTTTAAACAAGGGAACATGGATCATTGCAGTGAATTGCTTTCTCTTTCATGACTTATTTTTAAAATTTTCCAAAAAATTTAAGTACAGTTGGCATATAATATTGGTTTCAGGTATACACTATAGTGATTTGACATTTAGATATCTTATAATGTGGTCACCACACTAAGTCTAGTAACCATCTGTCACCTTGCAAACTTATCACAACATTAATTATATTCCCCTTCATCTTTTTTTCCTATCTCCCCACCTCCTCCCCTCTGGCAATCATCAGTTTAATCTCTGTTCCTGTGAGTCTGTTTTTGTTTTGTTTTGTCGTATTTTTAATGAAAAATCAGCAACTAGATATTCTGATCGATTTGATTCTGTCTACTAGGAGACAGGGATCTCTGTAGTTTTATACTCTGGTGAATCCTAAGTTGCATCTCTCAGCTGCTGGCTACTGGATTACCAGGCCATACTTGTATTGCTTTGCACCTACAGCCACCTTGACCCCTCACCATTATGATAGCAGTTGGTTTCTCTACCTTCCTCAGTTTGCCTCTCCTTCCTCGATCCAGACAGACCAAAAAGGTAGTCTTCAAGATCACCATTCTGAATCATTTTTGTAAACTGATGATGATTAGTTCAAATGATTCAAATTTGATGTATCAATTCTAATTTACTATCATCACCTAGGTAGGTAGTAATGGCATACTAATTTAATATCTCCGTCTTTGCAATAAACCACTGTGAGATAAATGCCAAACTCAAGTTAGAAATAATTTAATATCTAATTTCAGGAGTGTCGAGCTGGTTTCCCTAAAGACAGACTGAGATGGGGATTCTTAAACAAGTAATTTATTGAGGAAGAGTTCTCAGGATAAAGGAAATGAAGAAAGCAGATATAGCAGGCAAAAAAAAAAAGTCAAGCAAGAATGTAGTCTAACCTGCAGAGTAGATTGACCCCCACCCTACAGGGAGTTCTGGAGCATGGATTGTACCACAGGGTAGATGCTGTTTGTTTATATGCCCATACTAGTGAGTCATTGGCCAATAGCTGCTCCTGGGAATGGTGGTAGCATTTAAGGGGGATGGGTATTTTGCAGGCAAGATGAGGGCAATTCTCTGGAGAGGGGCCAGCTATGATGTTAGCAGGCAAATCTCAGAACAGCTGAAGGATGGAAGACGTAGCCAAGTAAGGAGGCTTTTGGTTTGGTGCCAAGAAGATCCACTAGAAGTAGAAAGAAATTTTCTAGAAATACTTTCAGTGTTTGTTGGACCATGGAATTAGTACAACAAAAGTTGCCAAGTTTGAGTCCTATACAATATATTGCTTGATACTTCACAAACATATTTCAATTTACTTGAACAAAAGAGCCTGGGTTTTTAGAATAACTTCAGTTTAAAATGAGACAGGATCTACACTTTTAGGGCATAACTACTAATAAGATTTCACTGAGCAACAATACTTATAAACTGAATCACTGATGATTGTCAACTAGAAGAAACTATACCAATACAAATTGCAACATTTTGAAATAGTTGACAGAATAATAAGGATTTGGGGCGTTTCAAGAATCTCATATAATCTTTGAAATATTATATTTACAAAATAAAAGTAAATCACATTTATCTGACCAAAAAAAGGGAAAACTTCATAAAGGGAGATATTTCCCCAGAGATATTTCTGAGTAGAAACATACAGCTTTTCCCTGAAAAAAGTTCTAAAATCAGCATTTATCATCTATCCCAAATCAGACATAATTTTTAAAAACCTACTACTAATACATTTTATGATCATTTATAAGCAGAAGAGAGTACTAATTATTAAAATTGGTATCCATTAGCCTAAAGCCATCAAGATCTTAAGCTGCAGCTAAGGCTCCAGATGCTACCCAATTTTTATGCAAGGACCTTAGCTCTTAGGAGCTTTCCTTTCTTCTCACATCATGTAAATTAGAGTGCCATGGTTCCATACCACCCAATGTGGGATCTAAGAGCTTTGCACTCCTGATATTTCTGATGAGACACTAAACACAGCTCTACTCCACTATTCTCATTTCCCCTTGTCATTGAAAGCAGCAGTAATTTCTTTGTGAAGGGAAAGTAAAAGCTTTCAATATTTGTTAACTATCTTTCAGAAAACAGGATATTTACATATGTTTTAATTAAACAGTAAGTTTTCACATGCATGATCTTTTTAAATAACCCTATAAAATATTTACTGCAATTCCAAAGCTGAAAAAAAACTGGAGTTAAAAGAAGCTGAATAACTTGCCAGAAGTTTCACAAATAATACATGACTGGAAAGATATTTGTGCCAAAAGATTGGCCTTTTAAAAAAAATCTGTGCTTTTTTCTATTACACTAGTTATTCCCCAAGTGTGGTCCCTCTAGACCAGCAGCACCAGCAGCACCTCAAAACTTGCTGGAAATACAAAACCTTGTACCTTATTCCAGACCTGCAATGGTAAGAGAATAGGAAAATAAGCCACAGATCGGGGAGAAAATATTTGCAAAAGCCACATCTGATACAAAGAACTTTTAAAACTCAACAATAAGAAAACAAACAGCCTCCCTGAAAAGAAAACAAGCAATCCAAATAAAAAATGGGTCAAAAATCTTAACAGACCTTTCACCAAAGAACATATAGATGGCAAAAAAGCATATGAAAAGATGCTCCACATCATATATCATCAGGCAACTACTTAAAACAAGGAGATACCCTCCTGGCTGGTGTGGCTCAGTGGACTGAGTACCAGCCTGTGAACCAAAGGGTCACTGGTTCAATTCCCAGTTAGGGCACATGACTGGATTGCTAGCCAGGTCCCCGTTATGGGGTGTATGAGAGGCAACCATGCATTGATGTTTCTCTCCCTCTCTTTCTCCCTCCCTTCCTTTGTCTCTAAAAATATCTAAATAATGTGAAAGAATACCATCCCGCGGTATCCATCCCTGCTGCGGATGCTGCTCAAAACACGCAAAATACACAGAAATCTACCATGATTCTGTGGGGGTATAGAGAACATAGCCACTCTCTCTAGTGGGGGTACGCTCTTCCTCCACCCAAGTAGGTTTTTATTAAGAAAAGCAGACTCAGTTTGTGGATTCACAGTCTGGCAGAAAGGATCAAAGGAAACAGGTAACTTACAAAGATGCTAACAGAACTCCTGCTGTGATTCTGGGCAGAGATTGGAGTTTTATCATATGAAAGGGCTACATGGCTCAAAGGGCTAGTTTTGGTTTCCTGTCTGTGCCTTTAAATTCCAAGTAAATAACATCCTCCAGCAAACAGATCTCACAGGATCTTGCATATTCTATGTCCCAGGCCTGATTACCCCGGGGTCCGCCGTCTCTGGTCTGAGCTGCCCTTTTGGCAGGCTTGGCCTGGTGGTCAGGAGACAAAGGCATTCAGGAGACTTGGATTTCTCACATCTAAGTACAAAGACTCAGGCTTAGAGGGGGCAGGGGTTGATGTCGATAACCCCTTCCTTTCTACAGCCCCTTCATTTCCACAGCCTCGTGAGTCTCATCCCAGAGGCCTTTATGTGGTCAGTATCTGTCTTAGGTCGCTCCTTCATTAAGGAGTCTTACCCGTCATAGGTTAACTGATCAAGCATTAAAGGCCAAGCACCGAACAGGTAGCGTTCATGCCAGGGGAATAAGTTTTTGTCTCTTTAGTGGCTCCTGGTCCGGAGGTCTCTCACTCAGCCTAAGTCACAGGGGGTCACAGCTTCCTGAGACCAGGCAGGGCAGTCCCCAACAAAACAAAATCTTAAAAAAATAATGAAGTACCTCTATGCAACTATTAAATGGCCAAAATGTGAAAAATTGACAACACCAAATGCTGATGAACATGCAGAACATGAGGAACACTCATTCATTATTAATGAGAATACACGATGGTTCAGCCAGTTTGGGAGACAGTTTGTTTCTTACAAAATAAAAAATTCTCTTACCATATAATGTAGCAATTGCATTCCTTGGTATTTACCCAAAGAAGTTGAACACTGATGGCCACATTAAAACCTGCATGTGGATGTTTATAGCAGCTTTATTCATAATTGCCAAAACTTGGAAACAGCCAAGATGTCCTTTAGTAGATGAATGAATAAACACACTGTGGTACATACAGATAATAGCATATTTTCAGTGCTAAAAATAAATTAGCTGCCCAGCCATGAAAAGACATGGAGGGACATTATGTTTTTATATTACTAAATAAAAGAAGCCAATCTGAGAAAACTACATACTATATGATTCCAACTGTATGACATCCTGGAAAAAGCAAAACTATGGAGACAATAAAAAGATCAGTGGTTTCCAGGTGTTGTGGGTGGGGAAATGAATAAGCAGAGCATAGAGGATTTTTCCAGTGGTGAAACTACTCTGTATGATATTGCAGTGATGGACATATATCATTATACATTCACCCAAACTCATTGCATGTGCAAATACCAAGAGTGAACCCTAAGGGGAACTATGGACTTTGGGTGATTATGATGTGTCAATGTAGGTTTATCCTTGATTTTAAAAAAAGTACCATGCCACTGAGTGTTGCCAATAATGAGGAGGGTATACATGTGTGTGCTGAGAGCATTCATGGAACATCTCTATACCTAATGGCTAAGGCATCAGCCTCCATTTCTCTCAATTTTAATATAAACTTAAGCTTCTCTAAAAATAGTTTTTAAAAATTAAAATTTCTATTTAAAAATCAACTTAGGTCCCTTAAAAAATCATTTTCTCCCTTAGCATTTCTTTTGCCAATGTGAGTTATGTGGGAAGAGAGGCCATTTTTCTAAAAGGTTTCTAAATGATCATTTTTTTCTAGCTATAGCTTTTGAAAAACATTTAGGAACAGTTTCAGTGTACTATCCTGAATGACATCTTTCCTTTGATGCAGAAGAATGACTTTCTAAAACTATTTTTTAAATGAGTTGGTCTCCCCAAGTCAAAGGTACCTCATTCTAAAGCCTTTCAGCCTCTTATCCCTCTTTCCCCTACATTATTTTTCAAGGCTTTCAGCACTACTAATAAAATTTCCCAATATTTTATTAAGTAGGCTGGACCCAATGAAATAGTTTATTCTATGTTGTTATCCATTTTTAAATCATAAAGAAAAATACTCAAGGTAATAGGACTCAATGTGCATCTGTGTTTAACTTCCATTACACATTCTAATTACTATGTCACTCCGATTTTTTTCTTTTCAATGAAAGAAATACAAAAAGGTCAACTCTACATGTTTAGAAGTAGAAAGATAAAGATTAAAATGGATTTGTTTTAAGTGATCAACAATTAAAAATAAAAAAAATCAATACTGTCCTAAAGGTTTACTGCAACACCCACAGTAGCAGGAGAGGGATTTCATATTTATTATGCTTTCTTGATGTTTCAGCTGTATAATGTAATTTGAATTTCCCATGCCTTGTTAATAATGCAGAAACCTCATATTTGTACATAAACTTCCTTTTGGAAAGTTCAAAATTCCTTCATGGCATTTTCTCTAACTATGCCAACATTCTACTTGGAAGGCTTATTTATTTTCTTCCCAGTGCTACAAATGAAAAATGGGACATAAAGACTCAGGAAGTCAGAGAAGTTGTTGAATCAAAATTATGATGCATCTGTTAACTTCTAAACTAATTATCAATTCAGCTTTGAATCTTTCTTAGGCTGAAAGTAAACATTTATTTTTTAGCACATGAAATATTTTTTCTATCCACGACCAGATTTACCCTGCTTTGTAAAACAACTAAAAACAAAATACAATATGTATTAAAAATGGTTTAGACACTAAACATCAGGTAGCACTGGACAATGATCCTTAAGTTAAGGAAAACCAATAGAATGAACCCATGATTATACCACCTTGCTGCGTAGAGAGAGTTTCCAGTCCCTACCAGAGAAAGGAAGAACCTAGGTATAACCTGGAGGTCATTCTGATTGGAGGAGATAAAGCTAGAATCTGGGAATGCCAAGACAGCTACCATTTTCAAAGCAGTATAACAGACAGGAAAATGCTGCATAAAGAGAGGACTCCAGAGACCTATATAGTGGATCCCCAAGTCTTCTAAGTATAGATCAATGCACATATGTAAGGAAATCACCTGATGCCAGGGAGATAACTGTGCAGACACAATTCTCTATGGGTCTCTGTATTAGTCCACCAGGGCTTCTATAGCAGAATACCACAGACTGGGTGATTTAAGCAAAATAAATTTATTTTCTCATATTTCTTGTGGCTGGAAGGCCAAGATCAAGGTGCCAGCAGGGTTGGCTTCTCCTGAGGCCTCTCTCCTGAGTTGCAGATGGCCAACTTTCCTTTGTGTCCTCCCATGGTCTTTTTCTCTATGAGTGTATATCCTTCATGTGTCTTCCTCTTCTTATAAGGACATAAGTCATATTGGATTAGTGTCCTATCTGTATGATCTCATTTAATCTTTATTACTTCTTTAAAGGTCCTATCTCCAAATATAACCATATCATGGAATAGGGCCTCATCGTGTGCATTTTGGGGGTCATGATTCAGTCCATGACAGTCTCTTGTTTCTGCATACCTTACAGGCAGATTCACTAACTGCCTTTGTTCTAGTACATCTCTTCAAGGATATTTCTATAGTGAAGTGTCTTAGAAGACAGACATAATGTCTTCCTTGGAAGCAAAAGACAAGCATGCTACTGTTTAGTGTAAAAGATCTAGACTCACTAACCTTAGGGTTCCCCTCCTATAATGTAATCTACTGCATATAAAGGAGTCTCATTGTCTTCTTTATATTTCCCTGGAAGAATTGGGGCTCACAAAACTGCTAAACTCTGTCCAGACTCTTGTGTCTTCTATCAGCATCTATTACACTGGGCTAGCTAAGTAGTTAGCTTGCAAGTAGAGTAAAAGCTCAGACTTTTCATAGATCTTCAAATGAACCACTCAAAACAATTAGAATAATCCCCATATCTCCAAAAGGGCCATCAACAGTTTATGTTCCTAGAAGTTAAAATGGAAAACTCCTCAAGTCACAGGGTAAGAGAAGTGGACTCAGAATGTCATTGTGATAGTAAAGGAGAAAATTTAGCCCCAGGTTAAAGTCTGCTCTAGTCCCATCTAGCAAACCTTAAAAGAATCAAAGTATTTCAAAGTAACTTAATTACAACTCAGAAGACATTTCAAGAATAGTAAGGGCCCATAAGGTAAATTGGCATTTCTGGAATTCAATTTTTAAACAATAATTAGGCTTGTAAATAACAAAGAACAAGAAAACTATTACCCATAATAAGGAGACAAACAAATAGGAACAAATTCAGAAATTAGTAGATAAGGACTTTTAAAAAGTTATCATAGTCGTATTCTATCTATTCAAGATGGTTAGGAGAAAGACTGAGCATATTAACCAGAAACAAATTCATAGGAATTAAAACTACAATCCCTGAGACAAAAAACATTGTATAATATTAACAGGAGACTAGCCACTGAAGAAAAAAAAAAAACAGTAGGTTTTTTTTTTTTGAAGACATTCCAATAGGAATTGTCCAAAATACTAAAAAGGGCTGAAAAAAAATGAACAGAGTATCAGTGAACTGTGGGACAATATTAAGTTTTCTCATAAATGTGTAAATAGAGCTGTCAAAGTGAGGAGGTGTAGGATAAACAGAAAAAAAATCATTTAAAGAAATAATGGTCAAAATTTTTCTAAATGTGATGAAAAATGTAAACCCCAGATTCAGAAAGCTCAACAACCCACAAGCACAAGAAATGAGAAGAAAAAATGCACCACGGCACATCACAATCAAATTGTTTGAAACAAGTGATAAAGAAAAAAGTCTTAACAGGAGCCAGAAATCAAAAGACATTATATACTGGAGTACACAGATCAAAGATAAGAATTATAACAGACTTCATATTTGATTCAATGCATGTGAGAAGACACTGGAACAGCATCTTTAAAGCAAAAGTGGGAAGGGAGGGAGGAAGGGAGGGAGGGAGGAAGGGAGGGAGGGAGGGAGGAAGGGAGGGAGGGAGGAAGGGAGGGAGGGAGGAAGGAAGGAAGGAAGGCTATAAACCTTGAATTGTAGTATACTCAGTGAAAATATCTTTCAAAAACAAAAGTGATGTCACTTACAAAAGCTAAAATAATTCCTTCCCAAAAAACATTACAAAAGAAAATGTTAAAGGAATTATTCAGGTAGGATGAAAATGAAACTTGATGAAAATCTGGATTATCACAATGGAGTGAAGGGCACCAGAAATAGCAAATGCAAAATTTAAAATTATTGTCAATATTCTTTAAGATATAATTGTCAGTTTAAAGCCAAAATAATAATAATACTGTGTGTGGTTTATAACATATATAGAAGTAAAATGCATGACAACCATAGGCTAAAATGAAAGGGGATGGTTGTAAATTTTTTATATCATCAGTGATGTAGTAAATTGTTAATTTAAGGATTATAATAAGATAAGTATGTGTCCTAAACCTTAAAAGCAATCACTGTAAGAGAATAATTATAGCTAATTAGCCAACCAATGGAAATAAAATTAAAGTATAAAAAATACTCATTCCAAAATCCTCCCGTAGAATAGGAGGGGGAAAAGGAAACAAATAAATAATGTATTTATTAGATACAAATATCCAGATGAGAGATTTAAGGCCAACCATATCAATAATCACATTAAATTTAAGTCATTTAAATATGGCAAAACGGTAAAAATTGTCAGAATAATATAAAAAGGAAGACCATAGCCAAACCAAGAAGCCCTCTTAGAATCTGAAAACAAAAAGAGGTTGAAAGTACAAAAAATGAGAAAAGGTATGCCCCACTAACACTATCAAAAGAAGGCCATAGCAGCTATACTACTAAAAAAAGTAGATTTCAGAATTAAGAATATTCTTTAGGGTGACTAAGAGGCTACTTTCAATAATATAATCCCTGAAGAACAAAATGTGGTAAATTTATAACTCAAATGTAAATTCTGGTCATTCTGTCTTTTTTCCTTTTCTGAACTTTATTTTCCTCAGATATTATGATAATAGATTTGGACTCAAAGATTCTTAATTATTGAACATTACTAGAGGTCTAGATTTTAGTAAGTTTTTCATCCCTGAAAACTGTGAAACCATTTGAAACTCATGGATAATGCTTTTGATGGTATTCATGAAAGGTATAAAATATGGCCATTAACAATCATCAAGTTTCTTATAAAACTGGACTTCTAAGTTTTATTCCAGTATCAGTAACCAGCTATTTTACAAAAGTCCATGCATTATTGAATAAAATAAAGATCTCACAACAACTCAATGGGATTTGTTAGTGGATCCAAAAAATTCTTCCTCAAAAATCCAATTAAATATTTTTAAAAAAGGGTTCACTTTTAAAATTTTATATTGATAGGTAGACCTGCAGGGAGATGAAAACTTGTTTCAATGCTAAGCAACAGATGTCAGATAAAAGATATTATCCTACACCTTCAACCAGGATAAATTGTTCAAATATATTTTAACAGCTGCCAAAGCAAATACAGATCCAGAGGAGGTAAAACAAATAAACAAACAAAAGAATTTTAAATGACCCTGTGGAGACTAATTAAGGAATTGTGCAGTTTTAAAGCTATACATTTCTGAAAATTCCAGCCTTGTCTAGGTTCTTAATTGTTCTTTTTAAACTTTTGACACATCTGAGAACTGTTACCCCATGTCCTGGTGCTGTGTTCATTTTAAAGAACTACCAAAATGTCCAGTCTCCTGGGGGAATGTGAAATTTAAATTAACCAAGTCCAGGTCAATTTCTACCTTGAGAACTGATTGTTCTCAACACTACAATACATATCCTAATTGACTCATGGAATTGCCTTGGCAGGCTGTAAGGTTTGAAGTCACACTGAACAGACAAGGTGGTGTGCTGAGAAAAATAATGGTCTGAGCCAGGAGAGAGATATTTGCTGTGGGAGTAACAGTTATGGGAGCCTTGATAAGTTTCTCAGCATGGTATGGCTCAATTTCCTTATTTATGCATGAGGAAATCATTCCTGCCCTGCCTATCTCAGAAGCCTTTTATCAATATGTGGATAAAATTATATAAATGCTATAGAACATTTGCTAACAGTAAATAGAAAAAAGAGAAAATGTAAAATAGCTTGGAAAAATCAATTATTTATGAATCATTTAAAATATTTTTTTAAATTTATGGTCTTTAATATTTCATAACTTTGAGATACATTTTACCATTTTATTATTTACTTTCACTGTTGTGTCATTTCATTATTTTATCATTTATCGTTTTACTATTAAAATTACCCTTTGAATTATTTAAGTAAAATATGCATAGCTTTCAAAAAAAAAAAAAAGAAACTGAAAAAGGTTTACCCAAGTTCAAAACCTAATTCATAACATAATCACCGACCTATCTTTTGTGTAAGATAGACTTTTCACAACAATTTCAGCTGCCCAGAAAATGAAATAGAAAATGGAATAATCTGTCTTCTAAAGTAATGAGTTCCACTTCTGCAGGTATTGTAAGAAGGATTATTCTTGCATTGAAAGGAAGGAGATAAATGAATATCAAGTGAACCCTAGGCAGCCAAAGGGGTCCATGTCACAAAAAAAATGCTAAAGAGCCCTGAGGCCTAGTGATTCTCCTACATAATGAGGCAGGCAAAGGCAGGATTTGAGCAAACTGTGGGAGGCAGAAGAGATGGAGGCTTGCACAAACTTGTTAGTTCTACAGGATAAGAAAACACAATGTATTACGCCATCCTCTGGATGTGATATGTGAATAGTGTCTCTCCTAGTTGACAATAGCAGTAGACATTCTGATGTCCAGTTTAAGAACATGAAGCAAGCAGCCACTGCTCTGGAACATTAGCCAAGCCTGGTAAAATTCTGGTTAGATGAAGTACTGGAAGACTTAAGATCAACATAACACACACATGTTACAGAACAACAAGGGGGACCAAGGGGGGCGCCAAAGGCAATGTACTATTACCGAAAAGAATCCCCCAGGTTCATTATGTTTGCCGCCAGAGGAAAGACATCTCTCAATGCCAGAGATTCATGAAAAGGAAAGGAAATGTTTATTTAATGCTACACAGACTTAAAGTAGTAACCTAATGTCTCCATCAAAATCCCAAAGTCCCTTAAAATACCCACAAACACACACAGTCCTTCCTTCCCCCTTTGCCCAGTCTGGGGTACCGCATCTCAGGAAAAGAAATAGAAGTCTGTGGCTCAGGCAGCCCCCGGTTCTTCCCAGTAATCCATCTCAGCTGGTAGGACTCCCTCGGTTCCCGGCACCATCAGCTGTGTCGCCGGGATCTCTGCTAAAGCTGAGTGGTGGTTCTCTGCTGAAGTCGGATGGTGGTTCCCCCTTCTAAAGCTGCGGGGGTCCCCACTCTGGCAAAGCCGAGTGGTTCTTTTACATGTTCACAGCCACATGGTCCTCTCTGCACAATGGCTACAGGAGTCTCCACTCTGCCAAAGACTGAGTGGTTCTCTCCTGCACTGGCTGTGGTCCTCTCTCTAGCAAAGTCGTGTGGTTCTCCTTCCTCAATGGCTGCGAGGAGGGCGGGTTGCCACTCTGCCAAAGCTGAATGGTGGTTCTTTGCTAAAGCCTCATGGTGATTCTCTCTCACGGGGCTGCAGGAGTCCCCACTCTGCTAAAGACCAAGTGGTCCACTCTCTTCAATGGCTGCCGCATCTGGGTTTAAATCCCTAAGCCAGTCTTCCTCTGCAGCCCCATTTCCGACTCCTCCTACAATCAGGTACAGCTACCAGCATTCACATCCTTCCAGCTGTACTAGGCTGCCATCCCGAGTCTGGGCAGGCATGGCCCCTTGTCATGGAGCCAATCATCTCCAAGCGCCCATGAAGGCTCTGTAACTTGGGGGACCTGCTTCCCCAGTTACATCTTGGTGGGGAAGTCACTTCCATCCCCCTGGCTCAGAGCACTGCCACAGCTATTTAACATATCTGTGCAACCAGTTAAAGGTGATAGATATGTTAAATGACCACACCAGAGGTTAGCTGCAAAGCTGTTGCTATGCAAAACAGCTCTCAATGGCCCTGCTCCATGTGTCCCTTCCCCCAACCCACACCTGTGGAGGGGGGCAGTGAGGACATCCTAATATTTCCTGAACACCTTGAGTTCTGGACCCCCTTCCAAATCCCTATTTGGGGTCCCCCCTCTTGGCTGCACCTTGTTACACACACACACACACACACACACACACACACACACCTTTGATATTCTGCTGTCCTGCCAAGGTAATAATGATTCCTATTTTACCACTTTTAAAATATTAAATTGTATACAGTCCAATATCAGTATGTAACTATAATGATGAAATTTAAATACCCACACTTGTGCATGACCCAAACAATAAAACAGATCTGAAGTTACCTATGACATAATCGTGTCACTGAAAAAGAGAATTTTTCAGCAATTTTATTTTGGAAGAAAAGCAAATATTGCCTAGAAGTATATGTCCAAGTATTTTCTTTAGTTTCAAATGCTACTTTAAATTTTAAAATTGTTATCAAAGCACTGTTTTCCACCCAAGCTTCTAAAAAAGACACTTCTAACATAGATAGTATTATATTAATGTTATTAATAAAAATGTTAATAAAAATAGTGATGATATATTTTTTAAAAATTACTAATCCACGTAAGAGCCCTATGAGGTAGGTCCTATTATTATTTCCATTGCAAAATAGGAGTTTGAAATTTAGAGAGATTAAAGTACTTGCCCAAGGTCATAAAAGTAGAGAAGCCTGAATTTGAATTAATTCACTTATTAGATCATAGCTGTATGTGATGGCTGTACAGCAGGAACCGTCGTAAGTAATTTGCATACAGTGTTCCATTTCATCATCTATAATCCCATTAATGCAGTTCTGTTATGATCATCTTTACAGGTGGGCAAACTGAGATTAGTGAGATCTAGAGTATCCCGGGTCCAAACCCACAGACCTGATATTCTCCCCAAACAATGTATTTCAAAACCAATGTGTCTCATTCCTGCACGCTTCTGCTTTTGTAAAGTAAAAGAAGTACTAAAAATGCCTTGTACATAGAAATACTATGATCATTATATCCTTCATTGCAATGCAAGAATATAAATCCTTCCAATTCTTCAACCTTTATTCTTTTTTTCTTTGGTATTCAGTAACTCTTTTGGGTATATGAAAGACATTAAGAATTTTAAGAACATCCACTCACTTGAACAGCATGTTGGGTTATGTAGACCTAAGTTCTGTCAATTTGTGAGTACCACAATACCTCTTTAGATTAAAAAAAAAGCAACCCCCCCCAAAAAAAACCCTTTCTGTGCTGTTAAATACAGCTGCATAGTAAAAACCTCTCATATTTAAAGAGGAAAAAAAGCACAACTACTTAGAGAAAAAGACAATTAAGTTGTGGAAATGCATTTTCAAAATATTGTTTATCTTTATTTTACTTTTTCAAAAACAAGAAGGAGCTGTCATTTAGCAACGTTTCCTGAAAACTCCAAACAACAGTCAACGTAGCAATTGCTTCTCTAAAATGTACATCATACAAATAACTTCTGTGGTATTCCTGCCAAAAATGCACATGACACTAATCATAAGGAAACATCAGACTAACTAAAATTGAAGGACAGTCTACAAAATAACTGCCCAGTACTCTTCCAAAATGTCAATCATGAAAGGCAATAAATCTGAGGAACTGTTCCAGATTAAAGACTTGTAAAGAAATATAATGACTTAATGTAATGTGGATCTTGCATTGGATAATGCATCCAGGGGAATTTTTTTATAAAAAAGACAGTGTGGGGACAATTGGCAAAATATGAATCAGAACTGTGCATAAGCTGATAGCATTATATCACAGTGAATTTCTTGATTTAAATAATTGTACTGTGGTGATGTAAGAGATCTTTGTTTTAAGGAAATAATTAGAGATAAAGAAACATTATTTTTGAAACTCAAATATGTCAGAAAAAATGTATATCCCAATTCACTGTTTTCATGAAACCAATTTTTCATGCTTTAATCCCTGTTAAATTATACATGGATTCATTGGATGGCAAGCACCAGTTTGTTTATTTATTTTTAAAAATATTTTATTTCTTTATTTTTGGAGAGGGGGAAGGGAGAAAGAGAGGGAAACATCAATGTGTGATTGCCTCTCAAGCGCCCCCTACTGGGGACCTGGCCCACAACCCAGGCACATGCCCTGACTGGCAATCGAACCAGCGGCCCTTTAGTTCACAGGCTGGCACTCAATCTACTCAGACACACCAGCCAGGGCCAATTTGTTTATTTTTGAAGCATTGGACATGCATTAGTGTTTTAGAGGACATGAATATAATATTGGCAGTGATGTTTTCTATATTCACTTTATTAAAAATCTGTCTTTGGATGATTACTTCTGTATAAGCCATATCTATAGTTCGAAACCTTGTTATATCCTAGAAGTTGGCTTAGTTTCTCCAGGCAACATGAGAAAGGGGTCTGATGATATTCAGTCAACACTATTTGCCTCCCAGGTCTCATCCTCATCAAGTCCAACCTCCAGCTTCACTGGTCATTTCTTAGCCAGCCCTGAACATCCTGGCTAGCCCATGAGGTACTGGACTCTGATCCCTGGATGATTTAGATCCTGTCAAGATAATAATCTTGATGTGCCTTCTACCTCACTGTGAGTCTCAAATTCTTGAACCTCTCTGACTATGACCTCAAAGTAACCCATGGCATATTTTGTCCAGAAATACATGGATCCTCATGCTCCCAAACCTCCATACCCTTGTCTAGTTTTTAAATAATAAAAATTGAAAAGTTCCACTTTTATACTCTATTGACTTCTCAAGTGCTAGATTAAGCCCTAAGCTCTGGAAATTTCTGAGGGATAACTTTTTGAGAGAAATATATTTGGTCAAAGCGATTATCTTCTATATATTATAAGACTTAGTGGATCTTTACTGATTCTTCCTTGGGGATGAAATTCTTTTCTTAAACTAATCCTCAGATTTGTTCACCATGAATCTTATTCCTCATATAATGGGATTATAAATAAAAGAGAACTTTAAATACTTTCATGCATTGTATTTTGGGGAAAAATCCATTTTACAATATGCTATGGACTATAGAACCCTTGATTGTCCTTACTTTGAAGAACTGAGATACAGTCATCTTAACTCTTGGTTGATAAGGACAACCAAAAGATCATCAACTTAAGCAAACAATAAAAATCCCCAAACAGACAAGTTTCACTGAAACACCTCAAATGCATAGTAATTTTTTTAGAATAACGCTTTAGTGTTTGTCAGTTTTTACCAATGTTTTCTAAGAAACACGTCCGAAGTAGACCTCAACCCCAGAACCACTCCAGCCTCAACACCAAGACATCTTTCTTTTTCTTTCATCATAGTTTCTGAGCATCTCACATCTTGTATACTTTTGTACTTAGCAAATTTTGCTTATTTTGGCCCTTCTCATTCTGTAGTTCCTTCATCAATTACAGTCCCCCAGCTTCCTGGTTTCTGCCAAATGCTTATCCATACTTCAAGCATCAAGTACAATGTCACCTTCCCATTCACTACCTTCCCACCCAAGGTAAAATGAAATGTTGTCTCACACACTTTCATATGTCCACACTGTGGGATATTTCACATGACCTTTATTACTCTTCAGTGGGCATGATGTTTAAACTTGTGTGTCAACCTGACTATGCGATGATACCCACATATTTGATCAAACATTATATTAAATGTTTCTGTGAAGGTAGTTTTTATATGTGAGTAACATCTAAACCAGAGGACTTTGAGTAAAGCAGATTACCCTCCATAATATTATGGGTGGGCCTCATCTAATCAGTTGAAGGCCTTAATAGAAAAAGGCTTACCTTTCCCTAAAAAAAGAGAATTCTGCCGGTAGGCCGACTTCAGATTTGAACTGCTCATAAACTCTTTCTTGGGTCTCTGGTTTGGTGGCCCAACCTGCATATTTTGCACTTGCCAACCTCCACAACTGCATGAGCTAATTCCTTAAAATCTCTCTAGATAGATAGATAGATAGACAGACAGACAGACAGACAGACAAACAGGGACCTACCTATCTATATCTATACCCATAACCCTTATCTATAGCTATGTCCATATCCATATTTATAACTATATCTATACATCCTATTAGTTCTCTTTCTTAGCAGTCCCCTGACTAATCTAACACAGCAGAGGATACTGGAATGTTTGATGATTTGGACTCTGCATTTTTCCATATCTTTTCCACAATTAAGATCCTACTGGAATTAAAATACAAAGCAATACAAAAAGCTCTTTTGTTAAATTGGATGCACAACATTAAAATGCTAACAATTGTTATCTTAGGGCAACTTTCACATTTTTTTCTTTGCTTTACTCTGTTTTCAAAGTATCCTATAAAGAACTGTATTGCTTATGTTAAACAGGAAGAAAAATACATTCTGTGACAAAAACATAAGCAATCACTTTTAGTTGGAGATTCCATCTCTCACCATGGCTGCTTGCACTCTGGTTTGGTGTCAGGTGAATAAATGCTTGAGGTCAGTCAGGTTGGAAGGTCAATAGGAAATGATGGAAAAAAAAAAAAAAACCCAGAAAAGCCTTTGGTGAACTGGAGATTCTGTAGCCCATCAATTAATGGCAGTGGCTGTGGGTCAGCAGGCCACAATTTTAAAGTTTTAAAAATATGTCAGACTTTTATTTTATTTGAAACATAATCATTTTTAAATGATGGTAACTAGCTATAAAAGAAAATTAACCACTTTGCTTTCCAAACAAAGAAATCTTTGAGCACTTTGGTTTATGGCTTCAGGCTGATACCATTTAAAATAATTTAATGTCTCAGGAATAAAAGTATTTAGCATACCCCATGGAGAATATCATCTTGCAGAGAGGTACTGCATGCTTCTACACGTTGTTGACTAGATATGGATTTCAGAGGCAGAATTAAAGAAATGCAAATATCCATTGATGTATAACAGTTTACTTCACTTGAAGCAGACTGGTTGTATTATAATCTTCATCTGTCTCTCTTTAGTCAATTCAAGGTTTCTCCCAAGGTAAAAATTATTTCTTCACATAACTCTAGGCTATTTTAAAAAGATATATGAACAGTAACCTTAAGAAGTCTCAAAGAGATCTCTTGGTGACATAGTTGTTTGGATCAGTGGTTTTCTAAGGGGAGTGATATTGCTCATTCCAGGAGAACATTTTAGATTATCAGACTGACGGGTATGTGGAGCTAGTACTAGAAGAAAGTAGGCAGAGGTCCAGAAATGCTCCAGATTGCCCCAAATATAAAGAACTATGCTGTACCCCAAAATGACTTTCAAATATCCCCTGTAAATGTTCATGAACGTAAAAAGCCTCTTTGTCTGTGAGGATGGATAGCCTCATTCCATTTCACATAGAAACACAAAGCATGGTTGTAAAGTTTTAAAACCACCTGAATTATCTAGATACTCAACTTCCATGTAGATGGGGAAAGTTGGGTTTTTGTTCTCTTGAGAATTTTACCAAGAGTTGTTCAGTCCTCCAGAAAGTTATGCCAATGTCATTAAGCTGCCCATGGTATTTGAGTAGCCCCAACTACACAGCTATTGTCTATTGGTATAGCTGCCACAAGTCCTGTTGTAGTTCTGTGCAAAACTACAGGCATTGGACTACCTCATACCTTCCGGGATGGTCATGCCTAAGCACTTACATAGTAAAATACCTTCTTTAAAAATAAAGTGCTTGCCATTTATGTCTCCTTTACATTAGAGTATTATGGTGCTTTTAAAATTTATGTTTGTCAGTACGTTCTATTATCCATAATTTTCAGTTCAGAATATTAAATGAGGCCTCAAAATATTTATTATGCAAAGAGATTGTTAGGTCCAATTGGGTTGAGAAACACTAACTTAGAATCCATCCTTATCGACGAGCCTAATTCATGTCGATGTCCTTAAGGTTAGAATGCAGTGCAGTCATTCCATCTCCAAAAGGAAATGTTTCATTTTTGCCAAATTATGGCCTTATCACAGTTGAAGCAGCATTTCTGAAAACTTTGTGAAAGCTTTCTGCTTAAAGATTGGGTGGGACTTGATTTCCCACCCAATTTTATTCATAATCATCTAACAGGTTTTAGGAAAGCTTATTCTACCACTCTTCATTGTTATGGTCCATAATATATCAAAGAAGAAATAGTTAAAAAACCTTTAGTGTATTCATTAAGCACTTATACAATTTGATTTACATGCACACCATTAGTAGAGGGCGGGCCTCAGTTGCTAATGACGCTTTGAAGAAAGACTATTACAGTCTATTGCCAAAATCAGAACCTGCAAGCTACAGTGCCATCCTCCACTGTTTAGGATGTTTGTAAAGCACCCGGTACGCCAAGCTTAAAATGTCACGCTCTCATTGAGATTTAATGAATAGCCCCATTCCAGAGGAAAAAAGAAGTCATTGTTATTAATGACTGAAGACAGCTTAAATTCTCCTTTAAATTGACCTTGAGAACTTTTTAGAACTTCTACCTGGAAGTCAGATTTAGCTGTATGCTTATCAAAACCACTTAAGTAAGTCATCTTCTTAAATGAAGCGTGAAACTTCAGAAAGAAAACAAGAGGAGTGGTAAATATAGGAAGGGGCCACCCACCTGGCCAATTAGATGAGCTAAATTAATTCTGGATGAATCAATAGGTTGAGGCAGCCAGAACCCAATTTCATCTGCCAGAAATATCTTCCCACAATGTCATCCGAATCTATCTAAGCTATTCAAGTCTGCGGCAGCAGGCATTCTCCTCACTGTGTGTTTAGGGGCTCTTGAAAGCCTAATTGGAATGCAGCATAATAAACTAACCAACAAGTAAATGCATTAAAAAGAATTATCCCTCCCACCTTTGCTTTCTCGTTGACCTAATACTTTGAGAGCAAAGTATAATTCTCATTTCTTCCTTACCATTTCACATAACAGCTACTTCATTTCTATTTTCATTAGTTATTTAAAGAAAAAAAAAGCCTTATTCCATTTCCTCCCTTTAAATTTATCATCTTACATCTCCCCAAAAATCTTAAATTGTGTCACTTTTTTGGCACCTACAAAGTCAAACCTCTGATTCTGACATTATGGAACAAATTGGACTCAGTGGGTTGACATCCTGGAACAGCTTCATTCAATTCACACTGCTTTTTCCTAGCTTTATTGAAATATAAGTCACATACCAAATAATTCATTTACAGCATACACTTCACCCCTAAAAGAGACCTTGTACCCATAAGCAGTCAATCCAAATCTTCCCTTCTCCTACCCCATCCCTAAGCAATACTATTTTATTACCTATCTCTATAAATTTGCCTATTCTGGACATTTCCTACAAAAGAAATCATATGATATGTGTTTTTTTTTCTGTGACTGAGTTATTTTAAAAAGCATATTTTTAAAAATTTTTCCATGTTGTAACATCTATTGGGACTTCATTCCTTTTTATAAATTAATAATATTCTACTGTAGGGATCTGTCTCACTCTATTTACCCATTCATCGATTGGTTTCCACTTTGGGTTTCATTAATAATACTGCTATGAACATTCATGTACAAGTTTGTGTTTGGATATATGTTTTCATTTCTTGTGAGCATATGTGTAGGGTTTATTGCTAAATTATATCATAACTCCGTGTTTAGTCATTTGAGAAACTGCTGACAAATTTTCCAAAGTAGCTGCAACCATTTTACATTCGCACAAGCAATGTGCAAGGGTGCTAATTTCCATACATCTGTGTCAAATCTTGTTGCTGTCCATACTTTATATTATAGTGACCATAGAGGAGTGAAGTAGTATCTCACTGTGGTTCTCATGATTTTATCGACCATGTACACATCTTCCTAGGAAAAATATCTATTCAAATCCCTTCCTCATTCTCATTAGGTTATTTGTCTTTTTAATTGAGTTGTAAGAGTTGCTTATATATCCTAGCTGTTGATCCCTTATCAGATATATGATTTACAAATATTTTCTGGGAATTTTCTTTTCATTTCCTTGAGGGTATCCTTTAATGCAGAAAAGTTTTTAGCTTTTACATTATCCAATTTATCTATTTTTCTTTTATCTTCTGTGCTTTTGATATTATATCTGAGAAACTATTACCTAACCCAAGCTCACAGCGTTACTCCTACGTTTTCTTCTAAGAGTTTTATACTTTCACCTCTTACATTTAGGTGTATTCTCTATTTTGAGTTAATTTTCATATGCTTTATTCTAAAAATGGTCATACCTCCTTCAGAGTAGAAAAGGTGTAGCAGGAAATGTAGTATCCCTTTAAAAAGTCCTAATCAGGATGTGTGACCATTCAGTATTTGCCTTAACAACTGAAATTCAGGGATTCCATTTTGACTGCCGCAGATATTTTTAAGAATCGTGATAATGGCCACAAAGTTCCAGGTGCTTTATGAGGCATATTAAGAGGAATCGCCCTGGCTGGTGTAGCTGAGTAGATTGAGCGCGGGCTGCGAACCAGGCATTGCAGGTTCGATTCCCAGTCAGGGCACATGCCTAGGTTGCAGGCCATGTCTCCCAGCAACCACACATTGATGTTTCTCTCCCTCTCTCTCTCTCTCTCTCTCCCTCTCCCCCCTCCCTTCCCTCTCTAAAAATAAATAAATAAAATATTTTTTAAAAAAAAGAGGAATCATTGGATATCTAAATGACATTGGGCAGGTCATCCTTTGGACTTCAATTTCCTTATTAGTAAAATGTTGCCATAGTAGGGCTATTAAAGAGCTGTAATAGAAAATGGGTAATAAAATACATGTAAAGTGCTCAGTATAGTACTCAGCACATAGTATGCATATTACATCTCTTTAATAATAACATTCACATTATTTACATTATTAGTAGTACTATTTCATTTAATCTCCATAAGAAACTCTTACATCCAGGTTTTATCAGTTGTCACTTGGTCAGGAAAACAAGAGTTTCAATAGAAGTAACTTAATATGGGGAACTAGACGCAGAGGTATCAGAGAGGCTGAAAAATGGGCAAAGTGGGAGAACCCAGAGAATAAAACCTATAAGAACCTACTGCCAATCCTAGAGCAGGAGGTAGAAGAATAATAAGTTGGTTTAGTTGATCTCAGAAGACAGAGTTGCCAAGAGAGCTTGGAAACTTGAAACGGGGTGTTGAGAGGCTGGCCAAGCAAGAATTGGAAATCTGGGAGGGGACTGCTGTGGAAAGGAGGAACTGGGAGTAGGGGAAAAGATGTGCCCAGCAGAATCATTTAAAAAAAATTTTTATTGAATTAATTGGGATGACATTGGTTAATGAAATTATATATGTGTACAATTGTATAATACATCACCTGTATATTGTACTATGTGTTCACCACCCCAAGTCAAGTATCCTCTTCCATCACCATTTATCCCCCACTTCACATTCTTCTACCTCCCCTGCCCCCCCTTACTTCTAGTGAGCACCATACTGTTGTCTGTGTCTATGAGTTTTTTTTGTGTGTAATCCCTTCACCTTTTTCACCCAACCCCTAGCCCTCCCTCCCCTCTGACAGCTGTCAGTCTGTCCTCTGTATCTATGAGTCTCTTTATTTTCCACGTTTGTTTATTTTGTTCATTAGATTCCACATATAAATGAAATCATATGGTACCTGTCTTTCCCTAACTGACTTACTTCACTTAGGATAATTATCTCTAGATCCATCCATACTGTCACAAAAGGTAACATTTCCTTCTTTTATACCAAAGTAGTATTCCATTGTGTAAATGTACCACATCGTTTTTTACCCACTCATCTACTGATGGACACTTGGGCTACTTCCACATATTGGCTATTGTAAATAATGCTGCAATGAACATAGGGGTGCCTATATTCTTTCAAATTAGTGTATCAGGTTTATTTGGATTTACTCCAAGAAGTGGAATCACTGAGTCATAAGGCAGTTCCATTTTTTATTTTTGAGGACCCCCTCTCCATACCACTTTCCTCAGTGGCTGCACCAGTCTGCATTCCCACCAACAGTGAATGATGGTTCCTTTTCTCCAAAACCTCACCAAACTTGATGTTTGTTGATTTGTTGATAATAGGCATTCTGACAAGTATGAGGTGATATCTCATTGTGGTTTTAATTTGCATTTCTCTAACGATCAGTGATGTTGAGCATCTTTCCATATGTCTATTTTCCTCTTTGGAGAAGTATCTATTTAGGTCCTTTGCCCATTTTTAATTGGATGGTTTGTTTTTTTGGTGTTGAGTTGAGTAAGTTCTTTGTAAATTTTCTATATTAACCCCTCATTAAATGTATCATTGGTGAATATGTTCTCCCATTCAGTGGGCTGTCTTCATTTTGTTGATTTCCTTGGCTATGCAAAAACATTGTAGTTTGATGTAGTCCTATTTTTTTTCTTTTGTTCCCTTTGCCTGAGGAGATATATCAGGATGGATTAAATGTTAGACTTAAAATGTTAGACTCACAACTATAAAAATCCTAGAAGAAAACATGGGCAGTAAAATCTTGGGCATTTCTCATAGCCCAGCAGAATCTTAAACAACAGGAGATACACAGGACTCCACTTGTGCCACCACCACCATAAGCATTGAAAGAGGAAAGATTCTGGCTTCTCTCCTACGCCTGTTCCAGTGTTCTGTCACTGCTACCCATTGGGTAAACCTAACCAGAAGCAAAGTAGCATGGTAAAAGTAATATAGAAAACTCTGATCCCTAGAATAACAGAGTAAAGAAGGGAAGAGAATGTTGTGGAGAGAAAACATGGAGGTAGCGGTGAAGGGAAA
Source organism: Tonatia bakeri (assembly GCA_004024845.1). Classification (NCBI taxonomy): domain Eukaryota; kingdom Metazoa; phylum Chordata; class Mammalia; order Chiroptera; family Phyllostomidae; genus Tonatia; species Tonatia bakeri. Next base: position 30,261 of record PVIA01007813.1, read on the forward strand.
GAGGTGATGGGAAAATGGAGACAACTGTATCCGAACAACAATAAAAAATGATAAAGAAAACATGCAGATATGGCACAGAGGCCAAGTATGTGTAAGAATCTTATCTCATCACTGCAGAGTCGGGATTCGGTTTCTTACCCTGTGGATCTGAGAGATAAAAACAAACTCTTTTCTTAAATACCATCATGTGTATCGGGTGCATAGGTTAAAGTCATGACTAGCTGAGCATTTGTATGTGACTACCATTAAGACAGAATATTGAAGCCATCCATTTGGTTACAACTCGTGTTTCGTAAGAGTGTGTGATACTCGATACTAAATTGTGTCTGAGAGATACAGCGACCATGACCTCCGTAGGCATGCTCTTTCTAGCCTAATATGAAACCTCTCTAGAATCCTTAAGGAAAAAAAGCAATGGAGGATGCCCGAAGTAATCACCATAATAGCACCATATTTTGCCATGTATAATGTACTCCTGAATATAATGTTCACCCACGTTTTTGGCCCAAACGATCAGGAAAAAAAATCTTTTGTTGTAATTGTTTAACTCAATTTTTTATTTCTTCATATTTAGAAATAAAACTGATTATCATATTCCAGGGTATTATTTTGTATATGGATATCATTATTGTTTTCTAGAGTTACACTTTTAATGCATAAGCACAAATAAAAGAATTAAAACATTGGTATAGATATGGAACTAGTACTACCCATGTATAATGCACATCCTTAGTTTTCCCTCAAAAATTTGGGCAAAACTGTGCATTAGACACGGCAAAATATGGTAGTTTAGATAGTAATTAATTTAGTGATTTAGGTAGCACTCTGCTTTCTTTCTAATGGAGGCTTAGACAGTTTTACTAGTGCTAAAATAATACAAATCATACAACTAGTCTAGTTATTTCCTATTTCTGTTGTTGTGTAAAAGAGCCGATTATAGTTACAATGATAAATAGACAGGAAGGAAGGGGGAGGGGGAGAGAGAGAGAAGAGACCTCAAGAACAGTAAGTAAATCGTTTCACTCAGTCTGCGGTACATTGTCCCACACAAGGACCCAGTTTTGTCATGTTAATTGGTGAATACTAGAATATTATTCCCTTTTTCCATACCCTACTCTCACTCTTCTCCTCTTGTCTTCAATCACCATTTAAATTGTATTTCTACATATGTTCTTGCAAAATGTATATTGTTTTGTATGCACACATTTTAGTGCATGTTAAAGTAGTGAGTTTGGGTTCTTATACTGTTTATTAGTTTTTGTCACTAAACTCAACCAATGCTTTTAAGATTTACACAAGCTGCTCTTTGCACATCTGATCTGGTGCTTCTAAGTGCTCAAGTATTTCAAGTTGCATCTATCCCATTTACCTGACCACTCTCCCAGGGACAGAAACGCAGACTGCCGGCATCTCCCAGACATACAATCAACACTCCAATAAACATCCTGTAAATGTACCCTTATGTGTCTTTATGAAAATTTCCCTGGAATATAAATGCAGTCACAAAATTGCCAAAGCTTAGGTATGTATATATTTAATTTTACTACATAATGCAGATTGCTCTTTTGAATGGCTGCACTGGTCTACAGTTTCAAAAGCAATGATGAGGATTTCTGCATCCCCAAATCTCTGACTGCACGTGACACAATGGAGCTTTCTAATCATTGCCAGTCTAATTAACATAACTTAGACAATCTCATTGCATGCTTGTTACTTTTTGGGTTTTCTCTTCAGTAAATTACTTGCATAAATCTTCAATTCATTATTTTTTTGTAATTGGACTTATCTTTTCTTTCTTTATTTGCAGGAGATTTTATATAAAGATAGAACCCTTTTCATTTATATTGAAGTTGTTGGGGTGACACAGGTTCACAAAACCATGCAGGTTTCAAGTGTACAACTGAACAAAACATCACCTGCACACTGCATTGTGTGCCCATCGCCCAAATCAAGTTTCTTTCCATACTCATTTCTCCCCCATTTGCCCACCTCCACCTATCCCCACCCCTTCCCCTGTGACTATCATGACACTTTTGTCTGTGTCTATGAGTTATACATATATATTCTTTGGCTAATCCCTTCACCTTCTTTCATTCAGCTGCCCAACCCCTCCCCCTTCTGACAGCTGTCAGTTTGTTCCATGTATACATGCCTCTGTTTCTATTTAGTTCATCACTTTGTTTTGTTCATTATATTCCACATATAAATGAGATCAATATTGTATTTGTCTTTCTGTGACTGGTGTATTTCATTTAACACAATAGTCTCTAGGTCCATTCATACTGTCGCAAAAGGTAAAATTTCCTCCTTTTAATAGTAGCATTCCATTGTGTAAATGTCCCACAGCTTTTGTCTCCACTCATCTCCTGATGGGCACTGGGGCTGCTTCCAAGTAGGGGAAAACTAAGGCCATAAGTACTACCAATTCAGGATTCTCAATAATGCTGTTTAATAAATATATAAGCTTCCTTTAAAATTCAGAATGTGTAGGGATGTAGCAAAATCACAAAAAGTCAACTGATATGATTATACTTTTTAAAAACAATAACTTAGAACAAATATACCAATGTTTATTATTTTCAGAGACAAACTTACCTAATATAATATGTGTCAGTAGGGATGATGGATATATGAGAACTGTGTACTTTCTGCTCAGTTTTGCTATGAACCTAAAATTTCTTTAAAAGTAGCCCTGGCTGGTGTGGCTCAGTGGACTGAGTGCTGGCCTGGGAACCAAAGGGTTGCTGGTTCCATTCCCAGTCAGGGCACATGCCTAGGTTGTGGGCCAGGTACCCAGTTGAGTGTGGGAGAGGCAACCACACACTGATGTTTCTCTCCTTTTTCTCCCTCCCTTCCCCTCTCTCTAAAAATAAATAAATAAAATCTTTTAAAAATAAAAATAAAACTTATTAATTAAAAATAATATAACAAATCAATGATGACTCATCATGCCAATATCCCCACTAAAATTGAATAGGTATATCTTTACAATAATTGCATTATCCACTTTGCAAAAACCAAGCAGTCAAGCAGAGCAATTTAATAAATCCTTCACTGGTCTGTACATACAAGAGTACTCATCCTTGGAAAAGGGATCATTAGTGTGTGGAAATGATCTTTCTTTGTTGGGTATGCACAGATAAATGAATATATGCTCATTCATAAAATATTTTTTAATAATTATGCTAAATTTCTCTGGAGGATTCTGAGCAAACTGCAGTGGTTATCAAAGATATCTGTAATCACTTAAAGCTGTAGGTAAAAATCTAGTGCAGAAGCATTCAGGGCCATTAATAGGTATTTCGGTATTAATCACTCATGTAAAAATGCAGTAAATTACTTCCACAGATTCAAGTTATCTTAGTATATGACAGCTTTAAATTATCTGAGTAGTATAACCGAAGTGCAATATTGTTGACCCAGACCCCAGCAAGTTTAAGCATATGGGATTTCATTTATTTTATCAGTAAACTCTTGGGCTTAATGCCCATTATACTGTGTATATCTAATATTTTAAAAGAGGCTTATTTTTCTAGCCTAAGGAGAAAGACATCATGGATTTAAAGTTTATCTCCATGATCAGGACTCTAGGTTTTCCTCCATCATATAGGAGGTTGTGTTTGGAGTTGTTCTGTTTACATCTGAATCCCAGCCACAGTACTTACTTTAGTGTTACCCAAGAAAAACTTGCTTAACACTCTGAGCTTCAGTTTGCTTTCCTATTAATAGTAGCTGACATTAAGAGTGTTCTTGGCCATAGAAATGGGCCAAGAATTCTGATATATGTTTAATTTGACCTTCGCCATAAACTCAGATCCTATTTTTCTTGTTATTTTTAATAGTGGATACTGAATTACTGATACTAAAATACTTTGCCCAAGACCACATATTTGGTCAGTGGCTGGCACTGATACCAAGGCAGTCTGATTTCAGAGTCAACTTAACCTGTTCCACAGGGTTGTTGTAGAGATTAGATGACACAAACTCTATAAAGCATTCATAGCAGTTACAAGCATTCAGTAATGACTAACTGAATATTCACTAACTAATCAAGTATAATACAGGGTCCGGCAGAAGTAACGCCTGCTTGAGTGTGGTTGGCAGGGTAATAATATGGGTTGAATAATTTATAGCTTTGATTTGAACATTTCCCCTAAAAGTTCATATGATATACTTAAGTGTGATATTGTTGTGCTACAGAATTACATGCTTATGATTTTTATAACAAAAGATTTTGTCATAAAAAGGGGCGTTATTTGTGCCAGACTCTGTAGTATGTGTGTGCAGAGGGTGGGAGTGTTAGGCCTCAAGTTTAGACTTGCGATGTAAAACAAAATACATTTATTTAGACAGACGTATATATTTTTATCTTTCTATGATAAATTATTGTTTCATTTTAATTAAGAATTTAAATTAGCCCTGGCTGGTGTAGCTCAGGGTTTTGAGTGCAGGCCTGTGAACCAAAGGGTCACTGGTGCGATTCCCAGTCAGAGCATATGCCTGGGTTGCAGGCCAGGTCCCCAGTTGGAGACGCGCAAGACGCAACCACACATTGATGTCTCTCTCCCTCTTTCTCCCTCCCTTCCCCTCTCTAAAACTAAATATTTTTTAAAAAGAATTTAAATTATACTATGTTTTTTTACTGCGGACACCATTACAGATGTTCCCCATTTCCCCCCATTTGGCCCCCTCCACTCAATGCCCTCCTCCTCCCCCTGCCTTCACCACACTGTCATCTGTGTCCATGGGCTATGCATCTATGTTCTTTGGCTAATCTCTTGTAGTTCCCCACACTGCCCACTCTGAGATCTGTCAGTCTGTTCCATTTCTCCATGCCTCTGGTCCTCTTTATCATTTTGGGATATTTGTCTTTTTTTTTTAAGTTTCCATTGTACATTAAAAAGTGGAGAATCGTACAATGGAATATGATTTGGCAATAAAAAGTAGTAAAGTGCTCATGCACACTGTAATATGGGTGAACCTGAGGACACATTATGCTAAGTGAAAGAAGCTGGACACAAAGACCACATATTATATAATTCCATGTATATGAAATACCTGTAAGAGGAAAATCCAGAGAGATAGAAGGTAGATTAGTGGTTCCCTGGGACAGGGAGTGGGAATGGGAGAGAATGTAAATGGGCACAGAGTTTACGTGAGGGTGCTGGAAATGGTCTAATATTAGACTGTATCAGTGGTTGCCCAAGTCTGTAAATATACTAAAATTCAGTGAACTGTACACTTAAAATGGGTGAATTTTATAGTATGTATATTGTATTCCAGTGAAGCTGTTAAAGAATAAGGAAGTGACCTATGTCCCTCTCAATATCTGCAAGCACCGATTGAATACTTGGGTGCCCTTAAGGAATTCCTTTCTTCTGTTTCTCATTCCATCTAGCAGATGACTTCCTCATCTGTCTTTTTTTCTCATTCTTAATAGATTTACTGAGGTATAATTAATATACAAAAACTTTATATATTTAATGTATACAGGTTGATGAGTTTGGACATGTATACACACCTGTGAAATCATCACTGTAATCAAGATAATAAACATATCCATCACCTCCAAAACTTTTTCTTGCCCTTTGTTTGTGTGTGTGGTAAGAACATTAAATGTATCTACTCTCTTACATTTTCAAGTACACAATACCATAGTATTAACTATAGGCACACTGCTATAAAGCAGATCTCTATAACTTAATTCATTTTGCCTAATTGACACATTATACCCATTGAACGGCAACTCCCCATTTCCCCCTCCCCCCAGCCCCTAGCAACCACCATCTGATGCAGACCCCGGCCCTCAGGGTCTGTGTGTTGTGGCTGCAACAAACACATTCACACGGACTGCAGAAGTCCTGTGGAGAAAAAGGGATGGCATAGCTGCTCTCTAAGTGAGAGAGAGGGCCCGGACCTCTGCCTGGACAGGCTTTTATTGTTTTTCTGGGCACATTACATTGAGGATGATCCTCATTTACTATGCACAGGTTCGCTTTGGGTGGTTACCTTTTACAGATAACAAAGGAGAAGAAGTTGCTAATTACTTCAAAGAAAAAAGATATTTGCAAATGCAAAGGGAAAGGTGGTTAAACTGGTTACACTCCATTCTTGGGAGGTTTAGCATGGATTTTAGGAAGTTACTTTAAAGATATGCAGAAAACATTTGCTGTCTCAATTCAGGGTGAGGGAGTTTTAGCAAAAAGCAATCCTCAAGCAGCCTAGGTACAATGCAGGCCTGATTCCCCATGAGAAAATCTATCAGTGTGCTTGGGTGCTGTGTACCAACTTGCTCCTCATCAGTTGTCCAAATCAGGGGCTGGGCTACATTCATAAGTGGAAGCATACCATTTTTGTCCTTTCACTTAGGATAGTATCCTCCAGGTTCACCCATATAGTGGAATTTCCTTCTTTTTTTAAGGCTGAACAATAGTCCATTGTATGTGGATACCACATTTTCTTTGTCCACTTATTTGTCAATTGACATTTATTTCCTCATCTGTCTAATAGTTCTATCTTTGATGAATGAGTCCATGTCTGTTTTTACTTTTCACTGTATCTCCATTAGGCACACTGCAAACATCCATTTAATAAATGAATGGAGGGGGTTACTCCACTTAGAGATATATGCTTAAGCCTCTCAATAAGACCCAAGTTTTGAGCAACCTACCTTCTTTTCACACAAAGGCTGGGGCCAGTTAACTAACTGGTACTGAATCATGTGGTTAAATATTTGGAGGTAGAATTTAGCCTAGGCATGATTAACTGTGTCTAGATTATATATGAGCAAAAGCCTTAAATGTGTATTTCTACTCCAAGATTGACACACTCTGCAGGAAAGCCATATATATCCCCTTAGTCTAAACGTGTGATGGCTGTTCAATTTGGCTTTAATTTTCTCTGAAATGCAGAAGCCACTTGTCTATTACAACCATTTCTTTTTCTATGATTTCCCAAGTCTGACAGAGGCTTTGTTTTTCAATTATTTTTATTACAGTTTACACTCAATGTTATTTTCTATTAGTTTCATGTGTACAGCACAGTGGTTACACAGTCATACACTTCACAAAGTGCTCCAGGACCTACCTGGCCCCACGCAGAGTTATTACAATATCATTGACTATCTTCCCTGTGCTGAACTTTACATCCCCAGGGCTATTTTGTAGCTACCAATCTGTGCCTCTCAACCCCCTCGCTTTTGACAGAGGCTTTATTAATCTATGTCTGAGCATTAGTCAAGGCCACCATCCTCTGTTATCCAAACTAAAAGAAAAGTGACATGAGTTTTAAAAGAAATTTAAAAAGTATAAAGCTTACCTGTCCTGAAAATATTTAGAATGTACATTACTTTAGTGCTTATCTTTTTAAACAAATAGTCTGAAATGGTTTAGGAATTTTTAGAGAAATAATTCTCACAATACATAAACAAAACTCCTTAGCAGCTTTGGTTAAGATATTAAATTTCTGTAGAAGGGTAAGAAGAAATGTGTAAGGATATATAGACATTTCTACTCTGGGATATGGAATGGTATCAACATTACTGGAAACGAATATAAAACAAAAGCCATATCTCTGTACATATATAAGACTGGGCTTTCCAAAGGGAAACACTGTGGAGTGTGGATGTGAAAGAGAGGATTGATACACAATTTAGAATTTACCCTTCTATCAGAGACATCTCCAAAAATGAAAATTTCATCTTTATTTAGAAATCTAGCACCATGTGGATCTCTCCACCTCAGTGAGTTCATTTCAACTCCCTTCCACAGAAAACAACATGGTGAAGGCCTGGGGTTGGCGGAGGGGTGGGGCTGAATTGGGGGCGATGGAGGACATCTGTAATAGTGTCAACAATACAAAATGAAATAAAAAAGTTACTACCGAAATCAAGAAAAGAGATACTGAGATCAATAACATAAAATGACATTTCCAGAGTTCCAGATAATCAAGGAATCCAAACAAGGTGGTGTAGATAAGGATAAGAAACAACTTTTTCCTGCATTTCACCCGATATGAATAAGAAGGGTAGCTTTGCATATTTATGAACATCCAATAATTTGACAAAACAAAGAAGCTAAGTCTTCTTATATCAAATCAGATATCTCTATTTTTAATGAAATTCTTCTATGTCTGCAGAGAAGCAAATGATACACATGATTTCATTTAACTTTATATAATTAATGTTGGCCAATGTTCCAGAAGTGGCTGGTATAAGATCATAATGCATAACCAGCCAAGAATGGTATTTTCCTTTTGGAATTTCTAGAGTACGTACCTCCTGTATCACTTATCACATAGTGTTTGCAGCCATTCTTTATATTGCTGTCTAGTTTTATTATTCATTCTTGTACAGTGATTTATCACTCATTGTCATGACTTATGTACAGTCTAGATCGACACTTCTTATAAAAAAGGACTGGGGATTATATTTCCAAGCATCCTCTACCACCTCAAAACCAGGTGTTGCATACCATGGCAGATCATCAGTACTATTTGCTCAATGATGGCAGGGAGGTTGCTTTGCTGAGCATTCCTCTTCAGTTGCCTGAGAGATAGTCAGCTGATGCTCTGTTCCTTTTATAATATATGAGAGACTCTCCATCTGCAGTTTCATGTTCAATAAAAGAGTACATTCTTCGTGTTGGTTTTGTTTCTGTTTTATTCTGATGTTGTTCTTGTTTTAAATAAAAAAAAATTAGACATTTGCTCATTTGAAAAAAAAATATTTCTGACACATTGATGAGAATAACTACAAAATTCCAGTTCATTTCAAGCCAAATTAGAAAACTGACTGCTTTGTTTCTTGAGATATAGTTGTACATTTTAACAAAAAATTATTAAAACTATTTTTATATAGTTGTACATTTTAATAAAAATTTATGAAAGCATTTTATATTTATAGTGTGGACATTATGGAATCAAATGTTCTACCTAGAAAGAAATGTCCATCACAACCAATTAAGGCCTTAGATTTCTTTTCTTTCAAAATGTCTAATTTTGAAGTATTTATAAATGTGAGATTTAGAACTTGTTTTCAACAATTGCTTTCTTAAAGTTTTTGTTTTCTGGACTTTGAAAGATGAGCTGTTGTTTTTGGTCTTAAATACATACTATGTAAATAAGTTTAATACAGGTTTATAAATAGCCTAGTGGAAATATTTGTAGTTTAAAATTAATGGAATATCTTAAGTATATCCAGTTTATACAACAATGAAATTCAGTATAATATCATAAATTTGAATATACCGTCAATAAATATATATATTCAGCCCCTTAAAATATAGATGAACACATCTCTCCTAAATTCTAATTATAAATTACATGTCAAAAAATACAGTAGGCCCCCCTCATCCGTAGTTGTACTTTCCCCAGTTTCAGTTATCTGCAATGAACCACAGTGTGAAAATATTAAGTGGGAAATCCCAGAAATCAATAATTCATAAGTTTTAAATTCTGGGCCACTCTGAGTAGCATGATGAAATCTCACGCTGTCCTGCTTTGTCTTGCCTGAGATGTGAATCATCCCTTTGTCCTGCATTTCCATGCTGTGTAAGCTCCTCCCTCCATTAGTCCATTTAGTCACTGAGTAGCTATTGGTTATCAGATCCACTGTGGTGGTATCATAGTGCTTGTGTTTAAGTCACCCTCATTTTACTAAATAATGTCACATTAACATACTCATAATGTTAATTATAGTATATTGTATATTGTCATAGTTGTTCTCTTTATTAGTTATTGTTGTCAGTCTCTTACTGTGCCTAGTTTATAAATTAAACTTTATCGTAGGTATGTATATAGGAAAAAATATATGTGTGTGTATGTAAGCTTTAGTACTACCTGTGGTTTCAGGCATCCATTGGGGTTCTTGGAAGATATCCCCTGTGGATAAGGGGGGGCTACCCTAAGCAGTTCTTTCCAATCCAATAGTCTACCTTTGGAAACATTTTAAACATATCTATAAATTTGAAAACACATGACATACCTTTTTCCTTTTTCAAAAAATGAAAGTGTTTAATCTGTGTGAAAATAGAAAGGTCCTGAGTTTTTGTTTTAAAACAAAGATTTTTCTGAGAAAGAGAAAGAGACGAGGAGAGAGGGAGGGAGGAAGGAAGGAAGGGAAGGAGGGAGGGAGGGATGAAGGGAGGAAAGACCCTAAAGGGAAACAAAATACTGTAAAACGGCTGTTTCTATACCTCACAGTAGTGATCAACCAAGCAAAATTTTAGTAATGGATAGTTCAATAAATATACTAAGAAAACATGAAACTTGGCTTCCTTCTTCTTTATTTATATTGTATTTATTTGTAATTTTGGAGTGCATATGAAATTTAGGCATAGACATTTATTATCAGTACTGAAATATGACACTTTTACAACTCTGTTATAATAACATAAAGGATTATTTAAATATCATCATATTATTATAGTATTTAATTTTTCTCCTTGTCTAACTGAACTATAAATCCATTGAATGCAAACCCTGTATCTTGTACTTTTCCATATTTTCCCCAGTTCCTTGCAAGAACAAACATTCAATATCTGTTGATCTGATTTTGATCACATATCTCAAGAAAAAAAAAATCCCCCTATTTCATATCAAGGAAGAATTAGTAGAAAAGTGTCAGTAAATAATGAAATATGTTTTTGTCTTCCCTTTAATTTGCTAAAGTATTCCTCTGAGCATTGTGACAAACTACTGAACAATGTAATTATGAGATCTCCATTTAGAATGAGGTGAAACTGTAAACTAAATAAACAGATTACTCTGAAAGCATTATGCTTAATTCTAGGCGCCGTAATATATGAAAGATGCCAGTCAGATTGACAACGACTCTCCAGGGTTGTTGTGAAAGCCAAGGAAAACAAAGAAATGAAGAATTCCACATTTTCTGGCATGATGAAAGGCAGTAATACATCCAAGTATTCAGAACAATCAAAACTTGGCACTTGAGAACAGCCCTTCAAACCAAGAGTATCAATACCACCACTGGCTGTGATTTCTTATCCACCCCTCTAGGCCTTCGGCTTTTGTCTGTAATTGATTATTATTTAACAGATGAATACACACTAATACAGATCACTTTGGAATAATAAGAAACAAAGACTCATGCAGAGAATCAGGATTAAATCACAAACTGGCAATAAATGGAACCTTTATTTCTGGAATGCAAATATGACATCCTTAACTTGTAAACACTGATAGTTCAACAGTTTTAAATTTGCATTACTGGACACTGGATAAATATTTATTGAATGAATTGGATATATTAATGGCTTCATTCTTTCCTCTTGGTTCCTTTTGCATGTGAACAAGGATAAAACCATCTGTCACTCATGAGCCTTCTAATGTGTACCATAGGAAATCATTTTTTAATTATAAAATAAATATCACGTATCAGGTGGGCCATGTACACACCTTCCCATTATATTTTCTAATAATAAATCAATGCTAATAAATATAAGAAATAATAAACATTCATGAACAGTAGGTATAAAACCTTATTTTTCATGTAAAGAGAAATATTAATTCACCCACTCACTAAAAGCCCATATTGAAATCATGTGCATCATCTGACAGTTTGCACACCCATTAATCCTGAGGAGATTGACAAGATGAAGATATTCCATGATGTTCATGAACTTCCAATAGAGAAAAGTTCAAGAGAAAAATTACCCCCAAAATATATCTTTAAAGAATATCAATCTATTTATAGCATGGAATGGGATTTGAGATATAAATATAATACCCAAGTTTAAATTCACAGTTCAAAGGGGGATTTAGCAAGAAAAACCAAAAATCCATATTTGTAGGCAGGAGACCTGATTCTCAATTCCAGCTAGTTGTGTGACATTGAGCTTATATCCAAACCTGTTAGACCTCATTTTATCACCTGTGAAACGGAGATATTCATAACCTCCATGGCTTCTGCTTGTTCTCAAGATCTATTTGCTAATTCTGGAAATAGATTAAGCTAAATATAAGAGCTGAAAGGATGCTGGTTTCTCAAGATAACTTTCTTCCTTTTTCTTACCGGTGATAACACATTTTCATCCAGCTTTTCTTTTTTAAAAACTTTATTATCATAAATGTAACACACATGCAAAAAACTGCACAAATATGTATAGCTCAATTATATATCACCAAGCAAGTACCCATGAAACCACTCAAGTCCAAATTTACAACATTACAACTACTCAGCCCATTTAACACTATTAAATGAATGGCAAATACAGCCCTTGCTGGTGTAGCTCAGTGGAGCAAGCACCAGCCTGCAAATCAAAGGGTCGCTGGTTCAATTCCCAATTAGGGCACATGCCTGGGTTGCAAGCCAGGTTCCCAGTTAGGGGCATGTGAAAGGCAACCACATATGGATGTTTCTCTTCTTCTCTTTCTTCTTCCCTTCCCCTCCCTCTAAAAATAAATAAAAATCTTAAAAGAAAAAAGAACATTACCCCTACCCAGATGTTCTCCTATGCCTACATATCACTATCTTGCTCACTTTTAACCACTCTCCCTATTTTTTTTTTACTTATTATCAAATAAAAATGCATTCCTAGATTTTCCTGTGTTTCAAAATTTTATATTCATGTAATTTTGGTATCTGCCTCCTGTCATTCAACATTATATTTGCGTTTCACCTGTGTCTCTAATTCTCCTTTTCATTACTTTGTAGTATTCCATTGAATAAACATGCAAAACTTTGGGGTTTTATCCATTCTGTTATTGATGGATGTTTCTTTTATTCCCAGTAATTGACATAATGAATGTGTACAGACATTCATGTTCATGTGTACCGGTAGGCCCATGCATACATGTTTGTTAGGTATATTTCAAGAGAGGAATTGCTGGGTAATAATGCCAAAATATTTTCCAAAGTGACAAAGACCAGAGTATATGAGAATTCCTTTTCCCCCTATCATTTTGCAAACATTTTAAATTGTCAGTAATCCTGCTATTAGCTATTTCAGGTGTGCCTCAGTCCCTCATTATATTTTAATTTGCATTTCACCTGTGACTAAATGAGTTGGATTTCCAGGCTATATGTTTATTGGCCTCTTGGATATCATCTTTCATAACATATTTTTAAATTTTTATATTCTAATTAAAATTATTTTCTAATTGGTGGTTGCAAGGGAATAAAAGATGCCAAAGATTGATGTCCTTGAGCCTTCGTTCTTTACATCAAGCAGATATTTTTGGCCTTCAAATATGTATTTTCCATATTTTTGCCCTGTGTTTGTTATTTTCAGTGGGCAGATGAATTTTCATTACCTAGTCCACCACTTCTAGAAGACCTTTGCCTTGTTTGTTATATATCATAGCATTATAAAGAGCTATTACAGGAACACACAATAAACCTACTTTCTAGTTTTTTCCCAGTTTGAAGCTCCCCTCTTTGTGCAGTCAGTATCATGGGAGCTTCCAGACTTCTGATTCTTATTCAATATTTGAGATCCTCTAAGGCCAACTAAAAGGAGAAAGGAGGCTAATAGTATAAAGGTGACTAGAATCAGGCTCCTGTCAATATTTCTGGTCCCTGGGTCAGTTGTCTTTTCTTCTCTATGCCTGACTCATATTGGATTTGATTTTTCAAATATGCTTACCCTGCGCAGCTATGAATGGGCTCCTCATCACAGATCTTTGTTTTTCTCCTTCCCCTGATTATCCAAAAAAATCCTTGATGCATCTTGCCTCTTAAACATCACACATATTTCGCCTTCTGAGACATTTCCTTCAGACCTACTGGTTCATGAGGCTAGACAACAGTGTGATGCTGGCCAGAGGGAAAGGTGGGTGGGGCGTAGGTGGACGTGGGCCAATAGGGGAAAAAGTGAGATGGAAAGATGGGCGATCGGCGCACATTGCAGTGTGCAGATGAATTTTTGTTGAGTTGTACATTTGAAACATGGATGATTTTGTGGACCAATGTCACCCCAATAAACTCAATAAAAATATTTTATCTCAAAAAATATTTTAATGGCACCATTCTTCTCATTCTCCATCAAGTTGATAATTTAAATACTACCTTTTTTGTTAAAATGTCCCTCAGATGTTTCTTTTACTTCCCATGTCCTCTTCATGGAGTACAGTGTGTGGACTACAGTTGTTTATTCAAGAATGCATGGAGTTATGGGGAAGTAATAGAGAATATGTGAGTGAATCTACAGAAAGTGAGCATAATTTTTATATAGCTATGTGAATTTATGAAGAAAAACTATTCATTATCATTAGTTTCTTAAAGGACTAAGAACCAACGTATCAAATTCTCATCATCTTATACTAGAATTATTGCAGTAACTTTTGGGTTGAATAGACTTACTCTTTCAGTTTGGCTGATCCAGGAGATGAATCTTTAAAGCAATATTCTCATCCATCCAATATTAATTCCTCCATTTATTACATATTTATTGACTTGTTTTCTGTGTGCCAAATATCATTCCATGTTCTGGGGTCATGTTGGTGAACAAGATAGAAAAAGTTCCTCCTCCCACAGAGCTTACATTTTAATAGACAAAGAAGAATCAAATAAACTATCAATATACAAAGAACCAAGAAAATATAGGTAGCCATATTTGCTATTAATATAATTAAATGAGATTTCATAATTACCGGGTGTGTATTTAAGAAGAGATGGTCATGGAAAACCACCTTAATAACATGACAAGTCTAAATGACAAGCAAAAATCAGCGTGTACAACCAGGGAAATGCATTCCCAACAGAGGTACACATTAATGCAAATGCCTCAAGGCTGTAATACACTTGGTATCTTGTAGGAGCCAAAGAAAACACAAAGCAAGGTTTGCTAAAGCACAGTAAACAAGAGGGAAGAGACTGGCTAAGGTGAAAGATAAGTAGGAACAGGTATTTTGGAGCTTGAAAACTAGAACAGGGAGTGTGGATTAAGTCTAAGCACAATGGAAATTTAAGCAGAAGAGATGAGTTCTACTTTACATTGTGTAAAGAATAAATGCTTCTTGACAAAAGCAAAGTGAAGCAGTCCAGGTGAGAGATTGTGGAGGTCAAGTTGCTTGTGTCTGCGAAACCTACACTATTTATCTTTTAGGTCCTCGATGTAGTCATGTTGGCCTTACTTCGGCTTTGCCTATCGCACCTTCCTTTTTCCCGCTTTACCTTGTTTACTCCTTACGACAACACAGTTAAACCCATTACCCAAATACTGAAAAAGACACTGAGAATGGTTAAGACTTACCTTAAAACAATCAATTGGCAAATTTAAGTAGTTACTATTATAAGATGTGCTCTTTAAGTTACATCATAGCTTTAACTATATTAAGCACTATGGTAAAATTAATTTCAGGGTTTTGAAGTAATATATTTCTAAAAATAACAGTCGAAATACTGTTTTAACTTAACGATTCTAATGTATACATTATGAAAGGAAACCCTTTTTAAACAATATGAATGTCATTTTTTTTCAAAGCCATTATTGCACCTCATGAGTCACCATTGTGATTGCATAGAGACTGAGTTTGGCTAATAAAAAAGCAGGATGAAAAGAAAAATTTGTTGAGTGTCAACCTGATCTGTCTATTATAACTACTTTATATTACTTCTTACCCTAATTCCTTCCTTAAATGCCATCTCCTAAAATTTCTCCTTTTTATGCCACCTTATCTCCTTTTATTTCAAACATTTGTACTCAACCTTGACTACACACATGTATTTTTAACACTATTTTAGCTATTGACAAAGTTTAAATGTTATGTGCCTTTTTGGCACAGTAGACATTTAAAAATGTTGGTGAAAAGAAGCAACAGGAAGCTCTTATGATGTTGATTCTTAGCAGAAGATCATTATCACATTTGTGACTGGCAAAATGGAAGTCCATAAAATGTGTTTAATTTTCCTACATCTAATTTCTAGTTAATATCTTTACAAAGAAAATAAAACTGATTCAAAGTCCTTGGCAAACTTAAGGCTTAGAATGCCCTTAAGGCTTTAGGCAGGCAGAAAAGTTAGTTTTGTGTAGGTAACATTTGTCCATTATCTTCAATGTACAGAGGAAAGATGCTGGGACAAGTAAAAATTCCATCAAAGCAACATCAAACCTGAACATTCCTGACTCTTATACTCAAACCAACTATTTTTGATCGAATTCAAATCAGGGCACAGTTACATTGAATTTGTGATCATCAGAAATAACCAACCTCTACCAGTAAAACATCTTGTTGCACCTCAGTCACTTTCTAACTTCTTAAAAATTAATTACATATGACCCAGCAATCCCCCTTCAGTGTATCTATCAGAGTGAAATATCAGCATGCCCATGTTCATTGCAGTACTAGTCACAATAGTCCAGTTGTGGGAAAAGATACATAGATTTTTTATGTGTGCTATGTACATACAATGGAATATCATTCAGCCTTAAAAAGGAAGACATTCTGACCATGAATGAACCTTGAGGACATAATGCTAAGTGAAATAAGTCCGTTATAGAAGAATGAATACTGTGTGATTCCACTTATATGAGGCATCAATAATAGTCAAATTCATAGACTCCAATAGTGGAATGGTGGTTTCCAGGGGCTGGTGGGGAGGGGAAATTGGGGAGTTAGTAATTAACCAGTATACAGTTTCAGTTAAGCAAGATGAAGCTCTAGAGATCTGGGCAACATAGTGACTAGAGTCAAGAATACTCTATTGAACACTTAAAAATTGCTAAGAACATAGATCTCATACTGTGCTCTGACGACAATCAAATTTAAAAATTACAGTAATAATTAGCTCTGTATAAAATTGATCATTCCCATAACTTGCCTCCTACAGTACATTTGTTTTACCTCTATTGTTTACTTATTTCATTATTAATAGTTACTAGTTCACGTGCCTGTTTTTCTAATCAGATGTGAGTTTCTGCCATTACACTCTCTCTCAATCTTCACAACGTCCCCATGCGGCAGAAAAAAATTGGGACTGCAATACTACAGATTAGGAGAGCAAGGCTACTTCATCCAGCTGTTGAGAACAGAACTGGAAGGTGAACCTACTCTTCCCAACTCCAAAGCCATGTTGGATTTTTTACTCCATACGCCACCCAGCCCAGTGCTAACAACTCTTACCCCAGGTGGAGGGAGAGACTTGCATTTGCGTAAGAAGTTTCTTAATACCCTAAGCCAGTGGGTTTAGAGGTCATCATCCGGAGTTACCTTAAGGTTCGGTGATGGATCCATATTTGGTGTTTTATACTGGTCTGAAAGGAAAAGTTAGAAAATTATATGTATACAACCTTCATCACCTCCTCAGTTGTTATCAATAAAAAAGTTGCTTTAACTACTTTTCAAGATGCACTCGTGATGGGCATATGAAAAATAAATTACAATCAGAAAAGTACCTCCTTGAATGAATCAAGAAATCTAAATCGACCACCAAAAAATTCAATTATGTCAATTGTTAGGGACGGTTCTTTAAAAATCATACACTGTACTAAATAAAAAGTTCAGTTTTTAAGCAACAGTTCTTTATCGAGATTAACTGTCAGGACATTTTTGCCTTGAACATACCAATACATTCACACATACGAATGTAAAACAGCAGTGATTCTTAGACAATATTAATCAATGCCACTTGTTTGTTTTAAAAAGCAATTGGCGCATATCATGAGCCATGATTATAAATTTATGCACACTGCCTTTGGCTAATAAACAAGGCAAATTAAAATTAAAATGTACTGAGTGTCAACCGGATCAATGGTAACTGATTTCTATAGATTTGAGTTATATTTGTCTACCTCAAACAATTGCCTATTTCTTTAATAACTGTGTTGGGGCAGACTTTCAAGCGATTAGAACTCAATTGCTACCAAATAGCTTAGATTTTAAAATGGCATTTAAAAATTATATGCCTGAATATTTAGACAAAATCAAAATACTGTTTATTTCTGACATGCTTATTATATAGGTCACTGAACATCTTCTGAGTTCAATGTCAATAATTTCATGTGATATTTTCTAACATTCTTGAAATTTAGAGGTTTTAAGGATGAGGGTTAAGATAATAAAACACACCTTTTTTGTAAAACCATATAAACAGAATTAATTTCTATCAAATAAAGTGACCAGCCTATGTATTTAGTCTTATCCTGAAAACTCCTGAGCACAAATTAAAGAATTTTTTTCACTGAGAAAGGTCCATGTTAATTTCCTTTCTCCAAATTTCTGGGAAAAATCACGAGTATGTCCTATGCCATGTATGAGGGAAGAGATCCTCTGCTCAGACTGTCTATGTTCTCTGGTGCAATCAAGTTGATTCCAGAAAAAATCAGTTAAATCTATACCACCCACATCCAAATAAACATCAGGATCTCAATGGTTTGAAAAGTTAAGGCTCTTATGTCCTAAGAAGAATATCTCTCCCTCTCTCTTACATTCCCTTTCATGCCAGTATTTTTATGCCTGTATTTGAAAGGATGATTAATGAAACATGCTCTTCTTCCTTGTAAATCCATGAAGATAAAATGAAACCTGACCCTTGACTGGGTCCCACAGGTCTGTGGTGAGGGCTGCCCATGAAATCGTGTTTGTGTTACAAAGAAATGCTCATTGAAAATAGAATTTAAAAACAAATGCTGTTGAGATAGTCACTTCTTGAAATAGCAAACTAACACACATCAATTCTCCCATAGCAAATGACGAGAAAAGGTTTTTAAATAGCTTCATAAAATCATCAAAGAGACAACATGATAGTGAAGAAAACATAGGAGAAAGTCAAAGCCCAGGAAGTATAACTGAGCTCTCAAAGCTAATTTTGCCTTGAAGACATTTCTCATCTAGGATACATATATGAGAAACTGAGATTCAGTTTTGTTAACCTCATAGGGCAACAGAAAGAGACAAAGTCCAGGGCTTTCTTAATGTGAGAATGTGACAGTCCACTCACTGAGTGTGTGTGTGTGTGTGTGTGTGTATACACATACATACACAAAATGAAGGACAACAATGATATAAGGGACAGGAGGGAGAATTAGGTCAGAGCACATGCCTAGGTTGCAAGTTCGATCCCTGGTTGAGATGCATATAAGAGGTGCCTGTCAGTTCTCTCTCTCTCTCTCTCTCTCTCTCTCTCTCTCCCTCTCTCAGTACATCACTCTGACCTCTTCCACAGCCATATCTCTGACCTGCTGTTTTGCAAACTTATTCTACTTTTAAGGACACTTCTGATTACACTGGGCTCACCTGGATAATCCAGACTGGCTTTATTTTAAGATAATCTGATTAGAAACTTTAACTGCATTTGCAACTTTAATTCTGCTTCATTATGTAACAGAACATATTCACAGATTCCAGGGACCAGGATATGGGTAGCTCTGGCAGGGCTGTTATCCTATTTATGAGTTATACTATTTAAGTTTTGAAACATATATTTATGTCAGTAACTTTCTTTTCAGTTCACCTAAAGCCACACGTTGAAGTTAATTTCATATTCAAAATTTATGCAAAATGTAATGCCAAATTTCATTGCTGTTTCTCCAGTGGTTTTAAACATTTACTATGCCAATATGGAAATTAAGTTGAATTATTTTCTCTTCCAGCTCAAAGCCAAGTGAAAATGAAACTAAATATGTAGCTATTTCATAAAAACCTAGTGAAACTCTAGCATAAGTATATTATATATTGTTATTATCATTATTCTTTCACTATCATCCAGTTTTGATATAGACAAATCCTTGACCAATTGTAACTACTTCTAATTCTGTAGTGAGCAAAGAAATAATTTATAATATACATATTTTAATAAAGAGTTTTATTATGAAGAATGAAAGAAATGGGATGGATATATGCATATATATATATATTTTACTAGGAATATCAGAACTCAAGCTAACTAAGACTAACAAATGTATTAGAGATGTATAGATAAACATGGAAAAAATAGAACAAGTTTTCAGTTATTTTAAATATAGGAAATAGACCAATACTAAAACAAGACTTTCTCAGTTTATTCTTCGTTTATTTGTTTGTTTGTTTTTAGTTAAACTTGCAATACAACCAAAACATTTACTTGATTGAATTTTGTGGATCATAACATTGTGGAAGGTATTTGTAAATTTTTAAGAGTTGGAAGTTACCATCTAATAGAACTATTTCATGTTGTTTATAAGACAACTGAGATACAGAGAAGTTCATTTCTACAGTCAAAGAAACATTGCTGACAACTGTAATTGAACAACAATAAAATATTTTTAAAAAGAGAAACATTGCTAACAGAACTGGAATTGCAATTCAGTCAAGAACACTTAAAGTTATAGAAAAATGTGCTTGACCTTTGGTTAACAGTGCTTCAGCAAAAGGAGGCACTATTTGCACAAATGACCAACATAAATGTACCTTAAGTGAGAACAATTACTCATTCATCCATCCTCCTATCCATACATTCGTCTTCATTACATAACATTATGCAGGTACCACAACTAATTAAAATGTACTCCAAACTTCTGTTAAGATGATAACCAAATATGCTATTTTTAAAATTCTTTTGAAAAAAACTGAAAGTAGCTAACCTATTTGTAGACTTCCAATATTGCTTTCCTTTAATGTCAAAAATTACCTTATTTTAACAAAGAAATAAACTACTTACCAGTCAGCATCCCAAACTGTCAAAAGAAAAATTGCTTCAGGAATTTCTCAACAGGTTTAAAATTTACATTGTGCCTTTAATCCTGACTGACTTACTCATTCATTCAATAGACATTAATTGGGCATGTACTGGACAAAGTCACTAAAATCTAATACTTTTAAAAAGACATTGGACTACCTTTTTTTCATAGTTACAATCTCATTTGATAGTTACAATCAAATATATTTTACCTAAACACTTTCTTCACATAGCTTATGATTTTTCAGAATAATCTGAATCACAACTCTGATTACTAAAGAGACCTACTCATCTCTAATATTACCCTCAATTTCTACATTAAAAAAACTATCAATTAGCATAATCCTAAATTTGAAATACCTGATAGCCCCAATTTTTTAATTAACATATTGTAAAACCCCCATTTTATACACTTGTCCCTCATTTAAAATTTAATCACCTCTCAAAAATGTCAGTTTGCAGTTGACTTAGAATTCCAATTCGGTAGTGATTTTCTTTTTGATTATGAACTTCTTAGTCTGGATTTTACATAAAAGAAAATAATTGCAAATATCAGAGCTTAATTTAAATATACATATTTTTGGTGAAAAGATACATTTCTAGAGCTTCATCCATCACTAAGTTATGAACAGAAGACAATAAGTAAAGGTACATATTGCCATGGATGGAAACTGTCCCAGCTTCTATTATTTGCAATCTGGGTCAGTGTATCAGTCTGCTTGGGCTGCTATAACAAAATAGTGGGTGGCTTAAACAACAGAAATGTAGTTACTCATGGTTCTGGAGACTAGAAGTCCAAGATCATGGTGCCAACATGATTGGTTTCTGGTGAAAGCTGTCTTTCTGGCTTAAAGACAGCCACCTTTTCACTCTTTCCACATGTGTGACCTTTCTTCGGTATCTATATGCAGAGAGAGAGAGAGAATACATGAGGTTTCTGATGACTCTTCTTACAAAAACACTAATCCTACGAGATCAGTACCACACCATTATGACCTCATTTCATTTTAATTATGTCTTTAGAGGCCCATGTCCAAATACAGTCATACTGGGGATTAGGGCTTAGCATGTGAATTTGAGAGGACACAACATTGAGGCCCTAACAGTCAGCTTAAATGGCCATATGTAATGGTAATTTATCTTCTAGCATAATCGGGGAGCATATTTTAGGCATGCTTCCCTAGCCAGGAAATTCAGGAGTATAGTAAACCTTTAGGAATTATGCCATTCCTAAGCTTCTCTTAAAATAGTCCTGGTACACTGATTCATTGGGTCAGTTGTAGGCCTAGTTTGCTAGGGAAGGATATCCCAGTACAGGTTCTCATGGAGGAGTATAGGCTTCTGAAAGCATGTCTGTTTCGTGGCCATTACTTTCTGGCATGTGACCTATGGCAAACACAAGACACCACAAAGAAAGTGACACACACGTCATGGGGAGCATTTCCAAGTCTGCCAAATTTGCTCAAGCTCTGCTGCCGTGAGTCACCACATTCCACAGCCATTTGTGGCAATACTAGCAAGCTTTTAAGACAGCTGTGATGTACATTCTCATTCCAAACAGGGTGACTACTATTTCCTGGGGCCATTTAGTGAAGAAGAGAGGCACACTGGACAGAGACTCTAGTATTGCCTAGATCAAAGAGGCTCTAGCTATTGCCATCAGCGATGAAGATAAGGATTAAGGTTGATTAGGGATGAATTTGGGATTGCAGTGGGTATGAAAAGAGACCTTCAAATGTGTTTTCTATTGCCTGGACCAAGCCCTTTCTTTAGTGAGGGTGTATATAACATTAGAACTACCATCTGTGCAAAGCCCTTGGACCCCATTTGAGGTGACAGTCTCAATGAGTTCCTATTATAACTCATTGTCGTGCTTGAGAGAAGCTCAGGCTTCAAGTTCAGAACAGGAAGTGCATCAGTTTCATGGGCTCATAGGCCTCTTCTATACGCTCCATTTTATGGGTGGAGTGAAAATAACAAGGAGAGAAGAAATTGTTCCCAAACTAATATATTTCTTTTTCCAGAATCCTTACCAGAGTTGTGCTGTCTTGTCTGCCAATCATGAAAGCCTGAAGACAACGTACACTGCCTCCACTGGGAACCTAAAGCATAATGTGCTCTTCAGTAAGTATATCTGGAAGAAAAAGAGGATCGAAACCTAAAGTCATTGGTTGATATTGCCATGAGCAGTTCTCCTGCCATGGTGAGATTGAAAGGTCTAGATTCTGAGACTGCTGGAGTCGGTCAGCTGCAGTTAGATTCCCTACCATGGGGAGGCACTGTGAAGCTCTGGAAGCTCCCTAGACTCCACTTGTCAAAGATGCTGAAGTGTGAACCTGAGAAGTTCTGTGTTGGGAGCACAACTGGAAACTGAGCAAGCTGTACCACCCACCCCACCTAAATACAAATCAGTGACAGCTGGGGAGGGGGTCCTAGTGGAAGACCCTTGGAATTAATCTATGTTGTCCCCAATACGGTTTAATAACTTAATAAATGTATCGGTGAGCACTGAATGCTAAGCATGATTCTAGGCACTGGAGGTGCGTCTGAACTAAATATATCAAAATCCCTGCCGTTACAAAGATTCCACTTACTGGAACAAAATTTTGCACCCAGACTTGGCTTTAAGAAAAAAATTCAAACTCATAATGGAAGTCAATAGTGGATTCCAGGGCTGAGGTTTGAAAATCAGGGCATAGCCCTGGTTGGTGTTGCTCAGCAGAGTCAGCACCAGCCTGCAAACCAAAGGGACTCCAATTTGATTCCCAGTCGGGTCACATGCCTGGGCTGCGGGCCAGGTCCCCAGTAGGGGGCGCGTGAGAGCTGACCACACATTGATGTTTCTCTCCCTCTCTTACTCCCCCCATTTAAAAATAAATAAATAAATAATTTTTAAAAAGCATCAGGGTGTAGAAGTGGGTGGAGTTGGGTCATAGCTGTAGGGTATAGGAAAAAGAGTGCCAAGAGCACTGGGTTTGGCATGGGAAACATCTAGACTCTCAGAAGTATCAAGTACTAAGATCGAAAGTGGAGTATGTATACAACAGATACACACAAGATGGGCTTAGTGGGGTCAGGCCAGAGCCAGGATGGAGCCGGAGGGAAAACATAGGAAAATAGTGTTTTAGTTAATAGCTATGACCTTACCATGAGCAAAAGAGTGGGAGGAGAGAGATGCTATTAAGAGCGCCAAGCTCATTTACACGAGTACAATTTGTTGTTAAATTTCATGTTAACACCAAGCAAATATAGAAAAAATATATGAATTAGCATCCCCTACTTTGCAATGGTCCAAGGGAGAGTTCTAGCCTTAACTGCTCACTTTTATTTGTTCTTCTATTTTTAATTAGGTGGTTATATAGCTAGGAAGGCCCTGCTTGGGCTTATGTCATGGGGCTTATCACAGATTCCTTTAATTTTTGGTCTTCCTTACTAAACTGTAAATTCTCAAAGAAAACTGATTTTAATGTCATTATCCTTATATTCATGCCTGGCACCAATCCTACTGCCTGATTTTCCATTTTCCATTTTCCATCAGGCAGGGCCACCCAATATAGTTGTGCAGGTTGTGCACAGCGAAACTTCAAGGGCACCACGCTCATAAATATGATGTGAGTGGCACCCTGAAATCCTAGGGTGCACAACCTCACAAGCATTTGTATTGGCCTTGGACCCCATCATTTATTAAATTAATGAAAGTATTTTTACTGCTTATGATTTGTTGTCAGATGTCAAATAAATACGCCGACTTGTGACACACATAACAGCACATGGCAAGGACAATGGCACTGTATAATAAGGAAAATGGATTTCTATTTTAATCTTAGACTAAAAGAGATGGCTTTGAAAGTTTGTGTTGATTATTTAGTGAACTGACAGAAAAGGAACACATCACCCCCCCCAAAAAAAGGCCCTCTAGCTTGAGAATAAGTGGATTTCAGTTTTCTATAAAATGTATGATTTTAAAAATGAAAACTTTTAATATGGTTAAATTAACACACTAGGATATTCACTTACTCGGATGAACAGAAAGCCTGGGGAACAAAATTTCTATTTTAATAGAATTGGATCTCCCTGAAATATTCCCACAAAGTAATCTTAATACTACTTACACACACTTTGACAGCATAGCCACCATTTTTTCCATGCTATACAGGCTATGAAGGTAATGTAAAATACTTTTTTCTCCTAATGGACTCCGAGTCCCCTTTAACAGATACAAAATAACAATCAGGACAAATGTCCTGATAAATGCTCATGTGTAATCTGAGAAAACATTAAAGCTAGGTGAAGTGACTGAAAGCTTAGTCATTTCCATTTGTGCTGAACGCTTTGCAATTTTGATGTCTTAACTCTTTTGGCTCTGATTTCTTGCTTGTTTGATAAATTCCAGGTTCATGAAACCTGTTAGCATGTGTGTGTGTGTGTGTGTGCGCGAGCATGTGTGTGTCTTTAAATGCGATATTCAAAAATAGTGTATTAGTTTATATCCAATAATGCTGTCTATGACTGTTTAAAACTTCCCAAAATGAACTCTCATGACCTTTTCCAATATTGTAATTCTAAAATACACTATAACCGCTTGCAATTAAAATAAATTGAAGCTCTTTCATTCCCAAACACAATGCACATTAAAACAACTTGAAATGGGGAGCTCTTGGAACATAGTATCTTCAACTGGTCATTGAAGAGAAGTCAAAATATGGCTGACCAGCTACAGGGCCCCAACACTGTTGCAGAAAGTGTTTTCTTTAGTGAGTAAATAATGATGTACTGAAAGCTATTATGATTCCAGAATTCACTTAAAGCACATAGTTTTTTCTCTACAAGTAAAGAGAAATTTCCTCTAAAGAAACAAAAATAACTGGCAGTATAAAAAAAAATAACTGGATGTCAGAGCAGGGACCACTGGGAAGTTGGTTAAAAATTAAAACTTCTGCAATCAGATCCTGGTTAAAAATTCAATCAAATTCAAATCCAGAGCAAAATCTCAGGTGCGTGAAGCTGTGATGGACACGTGACTATCACACAAGTCCCAGGACATTCCTGTACGTGTTAAATCTTGAGAACCACTGACTTACGGAATGGTTTTCAAGTTCATTTAATCATTTTAATTAGTTCACATAGCCCGGAAAGTTGGGACAACTGATTTCTAAACATGAAAATATTAAAGCAGCCATGAGTATGTAAAACCACCCTCATGTTTAGCTTTATTTAACTTATAATTAGATATGTTTGCTGCAGTGATTGAATTCAATTTCTAACCCAAGAGTCATAGTTTCAAGAACTGGGACGGGTCTGAGATTTTACTCTGCTTGTAAACTTCTAGTTAGCCTGCCACGGTTCCAAGGGTGCTGGTAGGCGACTACTCAGAGACCTTCAGATGAGATGGCTACACTGCACTGCATTACGCAGGTGAGCCTGATCTGCTCACAGGAACCCTTCAAGATGGAGAAACATGTTGGCTCGGGGCACAGAAAGAGGTGGTTGAGGATGAAATCAGGGCCACAGAGATGCTACCCTGCTGCCCTCAGCCAAGGAAAGAGGTCAGCCTTTAGAAGCTGGAAAAGGCCAGGAAATTAATTCTTCCTTAGAGTGGACAGAAAGAACGCAGCGCACCTGACACCTTGATTTTAGCCCAGTGACTTCTCTGTCAGTCCTCTGACCTCCAGACGTGTAAGAAAATAAATGTGTTGTTTTAAGCCACTAATATTGTGGTAATTTTTTTAACAGCAGCAACAGAAAACCCACACAAAGCAGTAGCCAGAAGATCAGCATTTTCGTGCCAATTCTCCAAGCCCCAGTGCCCACAGGGCAGTGCAGACAAAGCCAGCTGATACTTGCACACTCGGTGGGTTGCCATGCAGGAGAGGATTCCTGAGTTTAGGGAACCTGAATCTGTTGTTAGGAGAAGCCTGCATACTTGTCCTTTGCTCCGGAGAGAGACGGTATCTCTGTCTCCCAAGGTCATTTGCTCTACAAACATCCATGAAAAGATTGTCTGAAACAAAGAGCAGCCGTGTCTCTCTTGCAAGATAGGCAGACACACAACAGACCAACAGAGTTATCTCCCAATACAAGGTGCCGTCCAAGTTCATCATTCAAGTGCTTCTGCAATATCACAGAATTTTCATAATTTAAATTGAGGAACTTTGTGGTTTTTAGCATAACAATAGGAGATAGAATTGATAAAGGTTGATGCGGCTTTAAGAATGAGAAATGTCTGCTAATGAGATTTTTACAAATAAAATCCATTATTATAAAAGCAAAATTAAGCTGAGCCTATGTTGGATTGTGATATTTATAATGGTGAACACACACATACACACAAATATCCGTACACCTATGTTACTGAAATTGCTACAGTTAAGGGAATTTCATTGTTGATAGTCTGGAACTTTTGGGACTGTAAACCATTTTTCCACTTGAAACAATTGCTTTTATTATGGAATTTTTTAATAATGTGAAGTTTTTTAGTACTCTCACTATCATAACAAAAACAGGCTGTGCTCTTTTAGATAAGATTTATCTTTCTGTAAAACTTAGAGAGAGATTTTTATTGGAATCTTGGTTAAATTGACCGAAGTTGCAAAGGGATGAGTATGAATTGCATTTTCCAGTAAAAGCAGCTGAAAACACCAGTGTATGATAAACTTTCTTGTCCTTCTCAAGGATAGGCTAAATTAAATCCTAATTACTCATGTTAAAGAACTACTTTGTACCTTCTAGATATTTTAAATGACATAGAACTTATAAACGAGGATGTATTTTCAACAGCGGTACAAAATATACTGGGTCATGCAGTTTGCTTCATAAACATTATAGTCACCATGGTTACCACTGTAATCCCTAAATCACAAGGGTCTCCTTTCTGCTCAGCTTAACCAATGTTTGTGAAATCCCTCCTATGTCTTTCATCAAAATATTCTCCTTTATTCAGTTCTGCTCCTGGTGAGGTCCAGGAACCTCCATATCCTCTCAGAATTTAGGGGGAAACATTCACTTGCCATTTAGTCTCTCTGAAGATTAAAATCATACTCCAGACAGCAGTTCCAGAACTGACCCTTTATCCCTTTAGGAGAGGCGAAAAGGGTCCTGCTTCTGAAATTCTAGTTCAGACACCTCTCCCCCTTCCCCACTGTGCTAGTTGTTAAGCTTTCACCTCTGAAACTCAGAACTACCCCTCTGTACTCTGCTTTGTGATGCTCTGGATAGGACAGCAGACCCTATTTCTGCAGTTCTAGCTGCTTCATGTTAAGCTTTCCCAATAAAGAGTGCTCTCAGGACACCGCATAGCTCAAGGTGGAAGGGAGAGAGAAGGCTGGGGGAGGAGGAAGAGACTGGTCTGTGAGAACCCATCTTTGAATTTTAGTACTACCGCCATGTTGCTTTTGTTCCCCAGCCAGCAAGATAGTAGCTGCTTTCTGCAGTTACTACCTGTCTGACATCTCAGGGTCCCCTTTTGGCAGTTTCAGCTCTCTAATTAAAAATAATGATCTTGCCCTGGCTGGTGTGGCTCAGTGGATTGAGTGCTGGCCTTCGAACCAAAGGGTCACTGGTTCAATTCCCAGTCAGGGCACATGCCTGGGTTGTGGGCCAGGACCCCAATAGGGGGCGTGCAAGAGGCAACCACACATTGATGTTTCTCTCCCTCTCTTTCTCTTTCTCCTTCCCCTCCCTTCTGTCTAAAAATAAATAAATAAAATAGAAATGATCTTTATTTTTTATTCTTTCTTGTAAAATAATTAGTGTACTTTTGTGTTCTGACTGGTCCCTAACTGATACAACCTCCACCATTTGCATGAAACATTCCAGAGTTAACACAGGTCAGGAACACATAAAAACTTTAGGGAAATGAACTGCAGATCACAACCCTTCCTTGTGGGATTCATTCATGTTTTGTATAGATTTGTTCATTCTCATTGCTTTGTAGCCTTCTATTGTATGACTATGCCACAGTTAATTTACATTCTATTGTTAATGGGCGTTTATGTTTTTCCAGTTTTTTTGTTTCTGGCAATAGTGCTGCTGTGAAAATCTTCATTCACGTCTTTTTCATAAATTCATGTATACATTTCCATTGGGGATACACCAAAGAAGTGAACTTGCTGGGTATATGTATGCTCAGCGTTAGCAGTTCTTGCCGAAGGAGTTATACTCAACCACATCCTCACCAGCCGTGTCTGAGAGCTCTACTGACTCCCCGTACTTGCCAACTCTGACGTTGTCACTCTGGCACTGGAGCCATTTGACAGGTCTTTAGTCGTATATTATTTCACTTTTAACATGTGGTTGCCAGATGAATAAGGTTGGGGGAATTTTCCTATTTATTGGCTATTTCATTATTTGAATATCATCCTTTATGAAATGACTATTCAATGTTTTTCACGATTTATGTTCGAACCCATAAGTTGGTTTTGAAGTGTGGTACTTAACATCTAAATACTTGGAGGTTTCCTCGCTATCTTATTATTATTCTTTTCTAGCTTAATTGCATTGTGATCATAAAATGTAACTTGTGTGATTTTAGTCTTTTGAAATTTATTGGAACTTGTTGCATTGGCCTAGCACATGCGCAAAGGCATGTTCCATGTGCACTTTTTAAAAATGTGTGTTCTATGACTGTTGGCTGTAATGTACAAAAGCTATCAATCAATTAGGACAAGTTTGTTGTTAGTGTTTGTCACAGATTGGGTTTTCCAAAAACAGATACTGAGAAGTTTTCTGTGTAAGAAATCTAACAAACTTCTAACAAATAAAAAAAGATATTTGTTAGATATCTTATACAGTAAACTTGTGTGAATCGGGCTGTAGATGGATTAAGATTAGGCTAAGGTAGAGGTTGTATTGTAGTCTTTAAAAAGCCTCAGAAAACCCCACAGCACCATCTGGAATGTACATGGCCCATCAGGATTGCCCCCCAGTGGGCTGAAAGGCCTTGATCAGCCATTAGATATGGAACTCCGCCATAAGCAGTGCTTGGATGTGAGTTGCCCAAGTCAACAGGCAAAATCTGATGGAGGTAACATCTGAGGCAATAACTCCTTCCTGGAAGAGGCACTTGGGTATGATCCCTTGTGTCCACCAGTGTTGTTTAAATCTACATTCTTACTGATATTTTCTGTTACTTGTGTTAGGTTTATTTCATGTGCTTTACAGGCCTATGGTTAGGTATAAACTTGTTGATGAAGTGACCCTTTTATCATTATAAATTGGACCTTTTTATCTCGGGTAACGGTTCTTGTCTTGAGATCTACTTTGTTAATAGCACCACTACATCTTATTTATACTTAACGATTGTGTGGTATACCTTTTTCCAATTCTTTGACTTCAACTACTTTCTGTCTTCAAATTTAAAATGTGTTGTTTGAAAATACCATGTAGTTATGTCTTGCTTTTTAAATCAGTCTGAAAATTGATCTTTTGAATCTTCAGACCCTTAACAGTTAATGTAATTATTGATATGGTTGAATTTAAATCCACCATGTTACTATTTGTTTTCTATGTATCTTCTATACTCTTTGTGCTTTCTTTGGATTAACCAAATAGTTTATTAGTAATCCATTATGTTTCCTCTATTGGTATAGTGAAATGCTTCCTGAGTGATAAATTGTTTTATCATAGTCTTGGAGTTAATAATATAAGAGACATAATAATATAATTCTATTCAGATCCTCTTCAATACTTGGGCCTGATCATTTTTACTTTATGTCATACTTTTTGTACAAAAATTTATAAAGCTCCAGAAGTTACCATTCCCCCCGCAAGAGAGTTAACCATATTTTCAGAGAGAAAGAAAGAATAAAGGCAAATTAATTACCCTAATCCAGAGACTGAATTTAACTACAAATCAGGTTGCTATTTTCTTTTTTTATTATTGTTCCATTACAGTTGTCTCCATTTCTCCCCATTACTTTCCCCTGCCCTACTCCCCCCTCCACTCTCAGTCCTCCCCGCACTGTTGTCTTTGTCCATGGGTCCTTTATACATGTTCCTTGGCTTGACCCTTCCCCTCCTTAAGGTTCCATCTCTCTGTTTTACATTCACTTTTGGACTGTAGCCCAGCAGAGACCCCCAACTTAGAAGCTAGTGGGTTTACCAGGGGGTTCCTTTTGTTCAGTCCTGCATTCCAATTCCCAAACTAACCTCTCCCCAATATGAGACTGAGGTAAACTCTGCTTTTCTTCAGTGAAACAGGATGTATTTTCAAAAGATGATCACACCAATGTACCCCATCCCATATGTACTTCTTACAATTTAATGCTAAATTTAAGAGGTAAAATTCATGTTCTTTGAATCTGGATGGGCCTGCTTCTACGGTAGAAGTGATGCCATGTCATTTCTATAACTAAGTCTTCAAAGGCAACGTGCCTTCCTCCCACCTGGTCTTTTTGGGATATTCTTTCTTGGAATCCAGCCACCGTGGTGTGAAGAAGCCAGTCACATAGAAAGAGCACAGGAAAGTGTTTGGGTCACAACTCCCTCAGGGGTCCTAGACAATATTAGCCAGTATAACTGCCAGACTTGTAAGTGATAAGGAAATGAGCCCTCATATGATTCCAGCTCCCAGTTTTCCAGAAGCCTCCACTGACCATGAGTAGAGAAGAAATAATCTGTCTCCTTCGAGCCTTGCTTAAATAGTAGAATCATGAGCAAATTAATGTTGCTGTGTTTTAAGCCACTTAACTTCGGGGTAGTTTGTTATTCAAAAATAGATGATCTAAGCATGTTTAGAGTAATTACTACAAGATTTGAACAGATACCTAGAGTGGAACACTGCCCAGTGTTGCCTCCCTTTTCACCAGAATCTCAGCCTCATGAGTCCTACCTACTAATCAGTCCCAAATTCCCATCTTTGTTTTTTAAGCCCCAAGAGATTGCCTAACACTCTGTTGGCATTTCTGCTTCTTTTTGGGGGAGGGAGCTATAGCTCGCACCTCAGGATTTTCAATTTTACTTTCCCTCAACTTTATTGAGGCATAACTGACAAATAAAATTGCAGATATTTTTCTCTGCTTCTCCATTGTAGCCTTCACATCAGGGGGCGATACACGGAGGTTCTGTGTTAAATGTGGAACTTGTCATGATTGCGTTGTCATTAGGATATCTAGGTGGAGATGGCCAATTGCCAGTGGATTGAGAATTCAGACCGAAAGCCTTGGCTAAAGATAGAAAGATAATTGAGAGACCACAGTATATCAGTCATTTTAACACCAAAAGTGGATTAAGATCACTCAAAAAGAGCACAAAGTAAATAAAACAAATGAACCTTGTACAGAACCAACTTTCACTGGCACCCACCATGGAAGGAAATAAAGTGGAATAAAACCACGAGCATTAATTTTATGGTTTTACTTTTCATTTTCTTATACTGTTTTACCTCTCCAACATAGATTTAGATGAAGGTTTCCTAACAGACAACACCCTCTTTAAATGAAAAGAGGAAAAATGTGAAAAGTGATATGAGTCCAAAGAAAAGGGAAAAGTTTCCTGTGGTTCTCAATTTTAAACAATGTAAACTGGCTGAAATAACTTGGGTAAACCATTACATGCCTATATTGCAAGCCATGCTTATGATCGTGATTGACAGGGAAAATCAAACACTCCAGTAAACACACAACCATAATTTCAGTGGATTCATTTCCAAAAAGCAAAACTAAGTTAATAGAAATTTCATGAAGTACAGATAAAGGAACTGCAGCAAATATGGGAAGAATGTGTGACATTATAAAAAAGTTTACCATTTACGACTAAAATTTTAAATATTTGACAAATAGTACTATGGAATGCATTCCTCAGTGAAGCCCACAATCTCAGCCATGTGTTTTTAATTGATTGATGAAAAATATCTAAAATTCTATTTTAATTCTATTCACATTGTGACATAGTAATTCAATATGTTGCAAAGACAAAAAAAAAACTACCGTTTCTAAAAAAGATAAGATTGTTCAATCCAATTAATATGTGATAAATGAAATAATTTGAAAATATATACTGTATACTGGGGACATTCTTGTTTCTTTGTTAACCAATTATCTGTTCTTCTTCCTTCTGATAATAGAATCTTCATTTTCCTTTAGACATCTGCCCACATATCTGTTTCTGGAATGTGCTGGGCTTGTATTAGCTCTAGAGACAAGCAAATGTCCTATGCTGTGTGGGAGGCTGCTCTGCATGGTGTGGGCCCGGCTCCCACTGGGAGATGCACAGGACCCACGCCCACAGATAGGTTTTCCCGTGGGGAATCAGGCCTGCAATGTACCTAGGCCGCTATGAGTCTTGCTTTTTGCTAAAACTGCCTCACCCTGAATTGAGGACATTTACTGCAAAGCAACTTCCTAAAAACCATGCTAAACCTTCCAAGGCCCAGAGTAACCGGTCCAACCACTTTTGCCTTTTCATTTGCAAATATCCCTCTTCTGTGATGTGATTAGCAGTATTCTCTCCTTTGTTTTATGTAAAAGGTAACCACCTAAAGCGAGCCTGTGCATAGTTAATAAGGACCTTCTTGTAATGTGCCCAGTAAGACAATAAAAGCTCTTTGGAGCGAGGGCTAAGGAATTTACTCTCCTTGAGAGAAAAGCCATTCCATGCTTTTTCTTCCACCAGATTCGGTAATCTGTGTGAATGTCTCAATTTCATCTATAATGACGAGCCGGGGTCTGCATCAATGCTGGCCTCTTAATGTATTGCATTTTCCCTGTCACAGGATTTGGTTCAAGAATGCTCAAGTAACCCAAAATAAGATTCAACTACATGGTTTTGCTTGAACATTAGGAAAGAAATATTTCCAGTGAATCTGCAAAGTAGAAAAATGTAAGCCTGTTGTTTCTTATGTTCATCCTGTTACAGCCCCCATATATCTCAATTACCCAGGATGGTCCTAACTTACACCTGCAGCCCAAGTATACTCAGTAATAACATTGTCTTGATTTGGAGAATAAATTATATAGTAACTTTAATCTGTGAAGGAAACCTACCAGAGAATAAATTTACAATGGAAGAAAGCCAACCTGAAAGAGAAAAAGCAATAAACATATACCTGACAGCATCATTTAACCACCCTGAGCCAGATGTACCTGAGACTAGATCTATCCTTGGATTTTTCTGTTATGTGTGCATAAGTAAGTAAATCATTTGAATTTAATAGTCAGGTTTAAACTGAATTTCTGCCACTTGTAATTGAAACAGGACTGATTATTACTGTGTATGTTAAAAGTTTTCTTAATGACAAGAGAAGGTATACATTTATACATAGCTTTAGTTACTACAAGTGGATATCTCAAGGATAGGAGTCTGAATCTGCTTTATTCTAATATAAACATAGAGACACTAACCATTCTTCTGATACAAATATCACTAAATCCAAGTATAAGTGCATTATTTATTTTTAGTGATTTGCAGGAATCTTCTGTCTGAGATCCTATTCTTGTTACAGGGTGCGGCCAAGCGGGGGACCCCAAATGGACATTTAAAATGGGGTCCAGAACTCAGGGTGTTCAGAAAATACTAGGATGTCCTACCCCCACCCCCAGGTGTGGGTGGGGGAAAGGGACAAATGGCGAAGGCCCATTGAGAGCTGTTTTGCATAGCAACAGCTCTGCAGCCAACCTCTGGGGTGTGGTCATTTAACATAACTATAACCTTTGACTGGCTACATAGATATGTTAAATAGCTATGGCCATGCTCTGAACCAGGGGGATGGAAGTAACTTCCCCACCAAGATGTAACTGGGGGGAGGGCAGGTCCCCCGAGTTACAGCGCCTGCGTGAGAGCTTGGAGATGATTGGCTCCATAACATGGGGCCACACCTGCCCAGACCCACGATGGCGACCAGAAAAGCTGGAAAGGACAGCAGATTGAGGGCAGGTGTGGCCAAGTGTCCCTTGCTTCTGTGAGGAGAAGAGGAAGGCAATTACTCTTGAGATAAAACTCAAGATAATTGCCCAACTGCGTGCTAATGTAAGTGTTCTGCACACATTTAAGGTCAGCTAGACTAAGTTATGACTTTGATAGGTTAAGTGTATTAAATGCATTTTCAACTTATGATATTTTCAACTTGTGATGAGCTGAATGGGATGTAACCCCATGTGTATTATACAGATGTATCAAATACCTTTATAATATATCTGTGTAATACATATCCATATATCTGCTAAATACATATCCATCTATATAATACACACAAGGTCTGTCCAGAAGGTATCCAGGTATGTAATATGAAAAGTAGACATTTATTGAAGAAGATACAAGAAGCACTGTACATAGGACAATGATGCCTCAGTCCCCTTCAGAGTAGCCACCTTGGGATCTCACATACTTCTCCCAATCTCCATCAGCTGCCCCATCATATTTTCTTGGATCTTATCAATGATCTGAATTTTCTTCCCTTTCAAAGGTGATTTTAGTTTTGGGAAAAGCCAGAAATCACAGGACACCAAATCTAGTCTATAGAGGGGCTGTGTCACCTGGGTGATTTGATGTTTCACAAAAAAATTCTGCACAGGACGTGATGCATGAGTAGGTACACTTTCCTGATGCCACTCACCAGTTGCCCATAGCTGCAGCTTTCTGAATCATCTGAACAGCTTCTGCAGGGGAATGTTAATCCAAAATTTGATGCAGATTTGTTGCTCTACTCAGTCATTTTGAATGTGATGGCCACAAAGTACACATGCTCACTCAAAGACATCTACTGCCCCCACTGACTAGTACAGTGAAGTTGTCTTTGCTCATACATGCACATTCCAGTCCACTCTCCTTGACTGCCAGGTTACATCAACATCGTACAAACTGTTCTCATTATATTAATAATGGCTGGACTTCTTCCGGACAGACCTCATATTCATCTATCCCAAAGATCCCTTTGTCCCTTTTCATTCAATTTTCTTCTTCCATCCCAGCCCCTGGAAATCAGTCATCATCTTTTTGTCACCTTGATTTTTCCTTTTCTAGATTTCATATAAATGAGATGAGAAAATATGTAGGCTTTTGGGTCTTGATTCTCCCACTTCACATAATGCTTTTGAGAGACATCCATGTTTGTTAAAGGTAGCAATAAATTTTTTCTGAATAATATGCTTTTGTATGGCTATATTGTAATTTGTTTTTCTATTCAACTGATAATGGACAATTGAGTTGTTTCCAGGTTAGGAGTATTTACATAAGGTTGGTTTGAACATTTAAGTATAAGTCTTTGATAAACTGATGTTTTCATTTTTCATTGGTAAATACCTCACATGGTACAAAGATGTATCACATTACTGTAAGATAATAATAATAGGGAATGCTGTGTAAAGGTATATGGGAACTATCTGTACTATTTTTGTAACTTTTCTGTAAATCTAAAACTATTCTAAAAACATTTATGTTACAAAATGGGTAATAGATTCAAAAATACACTATACCAAAGAAAATTATATAATTACACACACACACACACACACACACACACACATTTTCCTTTACAAACTGCTAGACTCCATTCGCTAAAATTTTGGTAAGGATTTCTGCATGTAGATTTATGAAGAATATTGGCCTATAGTTTTCTTATAAAGTATTTTTCTAATTTCAGTAACAGGGTAACATTGGGATTTTTGACCACAGAGTCCATTATACCCTTGGAATCATAAGGTTCTAGCTCTCTTTTTTGTTTGTACTTTGTTTGATTGTACTTTTTTAGAATTATATTTCATTGATTTTGCTATTACAGCTGTTCTGATATTTCTCCCTTTACCTCCCTTCTACCCAGCACCCCCCACTCCCTCAGGCAATCCCCCCACCATTGTTCATGTTCATGGGCCATGTGTATAAGTTCTTGGCTATTCCATTCCCTATACTGTACTTTACATCCCCATGGCTATTCTGTAACTACCTATTTGTACTTCTTAATCCCCTCACCTCTTCCCCTGTTCCCCCATACCCTCCTCCCACCTGGCACCCATCAAAATGTTCTCTGTATCCATGATTCTGTCTCTGTTCTTCTTGTATGCTTTGTTTTTTTCTAGATTCAATTGTTGATAGATATGTTTTTATTGCCATTTTATTGTTTACAGTTGATCTTTTTCTTCAAGAAGTCCCTTTAACATTTCATATAATAAAGGTTTGGTGATGGTGAATTCCTTCAGTTTTTTTTTTTTTTTTTCTTGTCTGGGAAGCTCTTTATCTGCCCTTTGATTCTAAATGGTAGTTTTACTGGGTAGAGCAATCTTGGATGTAGGCCCCTGTCTTTCATGACTTTGAATATTTCTTGCCATTCCCTTCTAACCTGCAAAGTTTCTTTTGAGAAATCAGCTCACAGTCTTATAGGGACGTCCCTGTAGGTAACTAACTTCTTTTCTCTTGCTGCCTTTAAGATTCTCTCTTTCTCTTTAACCTTTGTCATTTTAATTATTATGTGTCTTGGAGTGGACCTCTTTGCATCTATTTTGTTTGGGACTCTGTACTTCCTGGACTTCTGTGTCTATCCCTTTCACCAAATTAGGGAAGTTTTCTTTCATTATTTTTTCAAATAGATTTCCAATTTCTTGCTTTTTTTTCTCCTTCTGGCACCCTTATGATGTGAATGTTGGACCACTTGAAGTTGTCTCAGAGGCTGCTTACACTATCCTCAATTTTTTGGATTCTTTTTTCTTCTTGTTATTCTGATTGGTTGTTTTTTTGTTTCCTTATATTACAAATCATTGATTTGATTCTCAGCTTCATCCACTCTACTCTTGTTTCCCTGTAAATTGTTCTTTATTTCAATTACTGTATCCTTCATTTCTGAATGCATCTTTTTTTTTGTGCTGCTAAAGTCCTCAGTAAGTTCCTTGAGCATCCTTACAATCAGTGTTTTGAACTCTGCATCTGATAGATTGCTTATCTCCATTTTATTTAGTTCTTTTTTTTAAGTTTTGATGTGTTCTTTCATTTGGGCCATGTTTCTTTGTCTCCTTGTTTTGGCAGCCTCCCTGTGTTTGTTTCTGTGTATTAGGTAGAGCTGTTTTGACTCTGTGTCTTGGTAGTATGGGCTAATGTAGTAAGTGTCCTGTAGGGTCCAGTGGCACAGCCTCCCCTATCACCTGAGCTGGGTACTCAAGGTGCACCCTTTGTATGGGCTGAGTACACCCTCCTCTTGTAGTTGAGCCTTGATTGCTGTTGGCAGGTCAATGGGAGGGATTTACACAGGCTAGTCAGTTGCAAGGACAGGCTGTGACCACTGACCACCAACCTCTGCCCTCTGTAGAGCTTCAGCTGTGCATGGACAGGATAGTGGTGTTCCAAAGTGATTTGTAGCTGCCCACTGGTTGCTCAGGCTTTGGGTTTCCTGGGTGTCGTAGACCAAGATCAGCCCCCACATGTGTTTCGACCGGGGCCACTCTGCCTGAGCTATAAAGCAATCTGAGATGGCTGCTACTTGTGCTGGGCTTAGAGATTCCCAGGTGAAGCCAAGCTGTGAATCAGGCTGGCTGCTGCTAGTGCTGGGCCTGAGGCTCACTGAGGCCAGCTGTTGGCTTGTTTGAGAGGATTTAGGAAGTTATGAAGCGTGAGCTAAAAATAGCCATTCATATGAAAAGCAGCATGGGTAGGCCCATACATTGGGTGGGACGGAGTCTCTGGGGAGGGGCAAACAGTGTTAGCCAGGTTGATGGAGTCTCGGATATGGCACCAGCTTGCTGGCTCTGTGGTCCTGTGGGGGGAGGGTTCAGAATAAGGATAATGGCCTCTGCCTGCCTTGATGCCGGACACTTCAGTTTCTCCCTATATGCCTTTCAAGCTGCTACGCTGGTGCTGGAGCTCAGAGGGAATGAGTCTGAGTAGGTGAGTCCATGTGTGGGTTCTTTAAAGGGAACTGCTTGGGGCTCCAGAAGTTTCTTCTACTGACTCAAATTCTGCTGGGTTTTGCAGCCATAAGTTGTGGGGACTTATCTTTCTGGTACTGGAACCCTGGTCTGGGGGGCCTGGTGTTGGGTTGGGACTCCTTACTCCCTAGATATCCCTCCTGAATTTTTATCCACCACACGTGTGTGGGACCAACCAGTTCCACATCTGCACCCTTCCTACCAGTCTAGATGGATGTGGTTTCTTTAATTCTATAGTTGTCAGACTTCCATTCAACTTGATTTCTGATGGTTCTGAGTGATGGTTGTTTTCTATTTTAGTTGTAATTTTGATGTGGTTTTTGTGAAGAGGTGAGCCATGTCTGCCCACATTGACATCTAGACCAGAAGTCTCAGGTCTATCTCTTTTCATTTAAAAGTCACCATAAGAATCAATACACAGCTAACAAATATATAAAAGAATGCAATAACTTCTCCAAAACCATCAGTTTGTATAGCAAAGTTTGCTTAATATCAATTTAATGTGAAGGAAAATGTAAAAGTTAAGACTCATAGGCCATTGGCAGAATATAAGTCCTACATAGGAGGATTGGGCCACTATTTGGTTTGTTTGTTTTTCATTGCTCTCTACTCATGCTCACGGGCTTCTTCACTGTTCTCTAAATATGGTCACTCTTACATGCCAATTGAGAAATAATTATGTGACTAGAAATATAAGGAACTTTTTATGTTATATCCTCTAATCAATAGAAAAATTAACAGAAAAACATTTAAATCACTGATAGCTTGTCCATTGTTTATAATAATATTCAGTGATTTAAACTGTGAATTTTGACTATAGTTACGTCATCTGTAGTTATTGGATGAAGACTGGAAGGGAATGTAGAAGGGTAAAAAGAGCTGCTGAGGTTCAGTGTTTGTGTTGTAGTTAACATGACTTACAGTCCCGCTATCATCATTATCCCTTTGTCCGCTAAAGGTATATTTGGGGAAACTGAAAAAAGTATACCCTATAGTTTACAAGTGCCTTTATTCTAAATCTAGTTTATTCCTCCTCATGGTGTTTTGGTTTTTGTTTCTTTGTTTTAATATCATTTTTTAACGTATCAATTATATGATATCAACACATCTTTGTTAACTGCATTGACATGAGTCAACAGTGTACTTGTATTAGTGGAACAATTTGGCACTGGCATTGATTGAGGGGTAAATCACATAGGAAAAGGAAAATTATCACAAAAGGAAAATCAGTGCAATCAAAATAAATTGCCATGTTACCTGAGCCCCAAATCCTTCCCAGGCAGATGCACATTGAGGATGAGAATATGTAAGTGCCAGCAGGTTCCTTCAGATTATGGAAACCTAAATGTCCTGTTTGTGCATATACACACATGCACACACAAAGAATAAAATCTGAATGTAGTTGTGTCTGGATATTTAATGGATGGAAATGTATCTGGATTAGGATTTCCTCATTAAACTCAGTTGTGTAATGGACAGCAAGCCTATAGAGGCCACAGCTCTACAAGACATTCAGGAACAAACATCTCTGTTACCCTCCCCTCCCAAGAATAATTACAGCCATGTCTAAAAACATTCCTGAATTTTCACATGCCATGTAACTAAATCAAGGATCAGGTATTCAGTTTTCTTCGGGTGTCATAAACCAGACCTTAGACCATGTCTGGAGCACATCCTGAAATATATTGTCTCAGGTTTTCCCAAGGCTATAACAACAACGACAATACCTTCAATTCTTCCCACTCCAATCCCCAGACTTCATGTTCTGAAAGTTTTTCCTCCCAGTAAACTACTTGCTAATAATTTACATTCTCAATTTCATTTCAGTCAAATAGAACACTCAGAATTTCAAGTGAGCTGAGATACCCAATTCATTTGCAACATGCAAAGACTTCCACGGGGAAAAAAAGAATGTTGCGTTTTATTTAAGGACTGAACCTCAGCTTATGAAAATATTGAAATTTACATTCGGCTTTTCAAACCTCTAAGCATAACACAAGGGCCATCATTTTTACTTTAGTTCACCTAGGGATGCAAGTAGGGAAAATTAGAAACTTTTGTATCAGTTCATATGGAGGATTATTTAGAAAAAAACGTTTTAATCATTAAGCTTGAAAATGTTCTTAGAGCTGAAATATGTAAGTCTGCACAATCAAAAAGCTTTGAATAATTAATACAAGAGCTGAATTACAATAATATACTTTTCTTTACATAATTCTATCTTCCCACAATTCAGGCCAGGGTTTTCGATGGGAAGATATAAAATAAAGAAAAACCACTGTACAAAATGTGAATGTAATTAATTCATGTAAGAAAAACCATATGCCACTTTAACTTATAAATGCAAAAAATAGTACTAGGATTCATATAAAGTTCTACTAATCTCAATAGAAACTCAGAAGCCATGGTTTTGTGAGGTGGGATTATTGAATAACATATTCTACAGTCTGTTGATTCAATTGATATTCTCAGGTTGGGGATGTGGAAAAGCAACAGTTGAATCTATTTAAGTCTAATATGACTATGATGGTAATAATGTTCTGCACAGTTGAAGGCTTCAATCAGAGGAGTTATGAGAATAAAGTGTTTGAGAAAGTCATTTTAGAAATGATGTTTTTACCTAATTAGTGAGAAATAGGGCAGCAAGAAAAGAGCTACGCATGATCAAGCCCTTGTCTATCTTGTCTTGAAGACCAAGAAGTGACAACATAGATAGAAGAGGGAGTACTTTTGAAAGTGTATGCAGAAAATATGGAAAAATTGAAGATCCTGCCAAGATTACTTGGAAACAGACAATATTGAGGCCACAGTATCAGTGAACATGTATAGGGAAAAATGCCTCAAATTACCTCAAAGTAGGTTTTAGGGGTTGTTGGTTTTTGGGTTATTTGGAACCATTCTAAGTATACTGTAGGTCTTGATATTTTGATATTTTGTCATTAGGGCTTGTGTATACTTTAATGAACCCTGTAATTTGTCTCTTCAGTCAAAAAGACAATATATAAGACAAGTTAATTATAAGAGACTAAAATGCATCTTCTCTGAGACTTATATTCATTAGTGCTTTTCAATATTAAAAATTACTTTTTCAATATTAATGACATTTCTTTATAAAAGTGTGTATTTGCAAACCAGGTTGCAAAGGCCTCAAAAGGAACCAATGGCCAAAGAGTATAAATGACTTGGTCAAATTACGGTCCTGGTTGTTTCTAAGATGTTATTAAATTTGTCTAAGGAAAGAGCAACAGTCAGATCCAATTAAATCAGCAAACTTTTTTTAAGAGTATTATGTACCAGACACTGTGTACTAGTACTAAGCACTAATAATTTCTGCCATGGAGAACATTCAGATTGGAACGATTTGAGTTAAAGCAATATTCTGCAAACTGTGTTACTTAACAAGTTTGGTCTTTTGGGCTTCAGAGTAACAACAGTATTAGTGAGGTGGGGTCTAGAGATCCAAATCTAATATTCAGAGTGCGCCCATCTCCCCACCCAACTAAACTGTACTGAGCACCTAGCTGGCTTATAAGACACTGCTGGCATATACCACAGCTTACTGCATTAATTTTTACTCTGACCAAATAAAAGAAATATTACCTTCCCCAATACTTTTAAAAGTCTTAACATAAAGATGAATGATTTTTAAATAACTTGCCCATGTAATAGATAGTATATGGATAAGATCAGATGTGAACTCCAGGCTGTAGTTTGTTACAGTCACTGGTTTTTCCAGTGTACCATGTTATCTTTCTAACTATATGAGTGCTTAATAAATATATATGACATCATTAATGAATCAGAAACTATTGAATATTCTGAAACGTATATACTTAAGATAACTGTCTCTCTTGAGTTCTTACCAAAAATTTTACTCTTTATCTAAGGTTCTGTTGTTCCTTTTCTCTAGTTTCATAAGTGCTTTGCAATGGGATATTTATTTTAGTGAATTTTAAAATATGCAAAAACTTGCACTTTCTACAAATGCAGTTTTTCATGTTGATTTTTAAAATAGAATAATACTCCATTTCATATTTAATGAAGCATTGCTTGTTTCCAGTACATTCTTCACAATCCTTCCTCTAGTTCTCCATGACCATGGCATTGGGTTCATCCTACAAACACCACAGTGTAGTTGTTATGCTCTGTGTTGGCTTTTCATCCGTTTATGGAATATGTTTCTATGTCTTTTGTCAAGAAGTTTTGGTATAAGTGTTTTTCTCACACTCAAATTTGGGGGATGAAACTTAAACTGCAGACTGAACGCAGGGTAAAGAAAAACCTGCAGTGACGT
Source organism: Tonatia bakeri (assembly GCA_004024845.1). NCBI lineage: Eukaryota > Metazoa > Chordata > Mammalia > Chiroptera > Phyllostomidae > Tonatia > Tonatia bakeri. The sequence continues at coordinate 73,012 of PVIA01007813.1, forward strand.
TCAGCTATGTGAATGTTATGGTACTTCTTGTGTAGCACAATGAAATATTCCCCCCGGCTATGATAGCTTGGGTTTTCCCTATTTTCCATTTCTCTCCCAATATTATGTGAGTTTTGTTACTTCATAAAAGGTACCCACATACCTCTAGGTAAATATGGCCAAGTTTGTGCATTTATCTCTGTTCCCTCCTGAAACTCTACTAAAATGACAGAAAAGGAATTGAAAAATTTATAAACCCACAAAGAAACTGAAAGTGGACTAGGAGATAACAGCGGACAAGACATATCCAATTTTTGAAAGAGGAAAGGAAGTTGCAAGAGACACCTCATTAAGGGACACTAAGGAAGCCAAAATCTAAGTGTTAAAGGGAGAGATACTGATGAGTAATGAGTGTACTGCAAATTGCCGGAGGGCATAGGAGTTGGTGGTGAGAGCTAGTGTGGAGGACTGAGGAGAAGCAGTCAGGAGAATATCCCAATCACAAAACTTTCAGATGCTAAAAGCTTTTCTGGGCAGAAAACAAACATCAAGGAAGAGAGGAGAAGTGTGTAACCTAATAGTGGGACTTGCCTGCAGACTACATATTGAGAAATACAGTTGCCTCTCTCAGTGTCTTAAGATACAACTCGAATACCCTTAAACAGAAAATTAGAGTTGTATTTTCTGGATAAACTGAATACCAACAAGGAAAACACAGTTCTTCAATTACTCTAGAGTAATGTCCTTCAGGCCAAAAGTGGCCCACAACCTGTTTTTATATATAAACATGGAAATTTCAGGATAATCAAGAGGTATTCTGACACTAAAAGAGAGTGATTGTGTTTTTAAATTAAGTCTTTTCAACAAATATTTATTTAGTACCTAGCATGTGCCTCATCCACTTCTGTGTTAGAAGTATAACTGTAAGAACACACACACAAAAACCTAGCCTTTCTGAAACATATTTTGTGAAAGCTGAGTTCTTATGGGATTAGCAGACTGGGCAGGCCATTTGCCTAAGTGAATCATTTCTCAGGTTCTTAATAACATTTTCAGTAGTTTGAAATAATCCTCCAATGAAAATAACTCAAACAATTGCTTTGGCCTGAATACTGTCGTGCAACAGAAACCCTACAGCTATGACCTATATTGGAATCATTCAAAAGATTTTTTGGAAATTTAAATTTTGATCATTTTTTGAGTTGATTAAAATAAAAGTATATTCCTTATCATGGCATTTTCTGACATGTCAGATCCCAACCCTAAATGCATTTTTTTCTAATTTTATAATATATTTGATGTATCCAGGATTTTTAAAATTAATATTATTAGTTAAATATTATTTGTATGATTATTGCTTTCTTTCACTGTGAAGCAATTCTCTCAACCATCACACATGGTATAAATATTATCCACTTAGCTAAGAAAAACTCTAAATGCAAATGTAATTCTAAAAAGTGTTTGGGGACAGGGAAGAGTAATCGCTAGGTATAGGAGAAGAGTTCACAACAGGGACCAGTAGTAGAGATGGCTCAGAAAAACAGAGTGTGGAACTGTTTACGGGAATGATAAGAATGGGTTTTTTAAAGGCCCTGCACATCACAGAAGAGTCAAGTGGTGAAGCACAGAGAGATCATGGACAGAAGAAGGGAAGTAGGCTCTTTAGAAAACAACAAGTGCTAATGCCTTCATTGCCATGTTATCGCTGAGACCTTTGGTGCATACTTTGGGCTGCAGACAGAGGAACAGAAGATACTGTACTTAACTCTTCACTGACAGGGTGCTTGGCCGTGAATGTGTACTTAGAGGCCGTTTGGTAGCATACTGATTCAGCTTTAGAAATAAATACTTCCTGCTGTTGACACATATGTGCATACCATTTCTCTGTTCACATCAGTGTCTCCCAGAGAACAGAAACTTACCTACATCCTCTGAGTGACAAAGGAAACATCACCGCCATAGCCGTCATCATCATTGCTGATCTTTTTGGGAGAGTCATGTAACAGTCACTGTTGTAAGGACCCTGCATGTGTATTTATTATAAAACAAGCATCATCTTCAGTTTTAAAAAGAGGAGTCTGAGTTGTAGAGGAGTTAAGTAACTTACCTGAGGTCAAACAACTAGGGAGTGTCAGTCAGGAACCAGATATTGACACCTAAGAGCATTTTCCCATCCACTACACTTCACTATCAGTCTGCTCTGGGGGTATTATGGGAAACAAGCCAAGAGAATCTCTGAGCCATTGATTGGGAGCCCTGGTGTACCAAGCCTTGGGTCTGCCCTACCTACAAGCTTCATGTCAGGCGAGACAATGTATTTGCTTATTGTCTTCCTTTATTTTGCAAGGTATTTTTCACTTGCAGCTGAAGAAAATGCCTCTTCCTAGATTTCCCTTTTCATATGCCCCTGTCTCTCCTCAGCTTCTTTACAGAGCTGAAAATATAGGTGTGGTTTGAACATCTAGTCTGGGTTACTGGGAATAATAATTTTGGTCCTTCTTGTGTCTCAGTTCCCCAGTGTATTAATAGTACATATTAATATTTTATGGCATTGGAGAGTATTTTTCACTTATTATAGATATCATCCACTCCTGTCTCCATTTCCAATCTGTGCTCTACCTACTCTCTATAATACCATGTGTACAGTTTGCTTTACTATTATCATCATTCCTCTCCTATTTTATTCTCTCCAACACTATAAGATTTTACAGTGTTTTACCATTCTACTAGCAAATCTTGAAAAATGAGAAACTCCTTTGAGTAAGAGCATATAAAGTTTTAATGCTTTTTAAATTTTTATTTTATTTTGATTTCTTGGCTGACATTATCTTACTGGGTTTTAGTATAGATTTTAGTCTTTTTCAGTAATGACATGCATTTCTGTGTAGAAACTTTTCATTGCAAAATCCTAGTTAGCAACACAAACTCACCATAAATTTAATTAAAGGATTACAAAAATTTGCATACTTCATATAGGTCACTAGCTTCCTCAGGTTTCCTCCCAAACATGAAATTTTTGTAGACAGATCTTCCAAAGACGGATTCTGTTTACAGGGGAAATTTTTCCCCTAAATTTTCACAGCATCTTATAAACACATAGTTTTCTCAATTTTGCAAAGTAGAAATATGTGGCTTATTACACAAATAATGTGATGCCAGGTGACCGTATAACTTTTAAAGCAAAATCACACTACCTACCTACTACTAACAACTTATAAGTAAACAAAACTAATACTTTTTCATAAGTAAGCATTAAAAAAACACGAAAAATATATATCAGGTTATTTACGAAGAAGGTTATACATTAAACCCTACATAATTTTAGATGGATGTTCTAAGAAATGCAAACTTCCAACTATTTTCTCTTTTAGCAACTTTATTTTGACAAAGATAATAATTGACCTAATTCTTCTCTCCTAAACCAAATTCTAAGAACACAATTGTTATACAGCAAGGTTGCATCACCTGTTTGAAATGTTAAGCTCAAGATCCAAATATAATTTTAAAGACTTATTTTTATAATGTGCCTAGACAAAAAGGTATTTACCATTTCTTGCCTGATTCTTAAATGACTGGTCTTTCTGATCTCCCCATGAGAGTTCAAAACATGTAGGAGGATGAGAGTCATGGAGTCAGGGTTTCTCAGTTCTTCCCAGCACAGGATAATCCAAGCTGGTGGTTTTCAAAGTGTGGTCCCCAGACAGCATGATCAGCATTTCCTGGGAACTTTAGAAATGGGGATCTTCGACCCCATTCCTCAGACCTGCTGAATTCAAAAACTCTGGGGATGCCGCCCAGCGACCTGTAGTTTAACAAGCTCTCCAGGGGATTCTGATGCACCTTCAAGTTTGAGAACCTCTCATATTAGACAACTCAGTTAGTCGTTATCTCTTGTCTCAACCTCCCCAGTGTGTTTCACTCTGAAAAGCTGTTAGAAATCTGCAGTCTGCGTTCAACTTAAGATTCTGCTGGCTGGTTAGATTTTGATGGCAGTTCATAGAGTTTCAGAGTTATCCTAGTAAATGCCATCCCAAGCCTTAATTACTAGTATTATTTAATTATTTTTTTACCACTGGCAGCAAGAATCAGCCTCAGAATTTCCTTCTAGAGCCTTTAAAGTATCCATGTGTCACATACATGCACACAGTAGATCAATCTGCGTTTTCTCCCTATTGTCTATTAAAGGCAAGTTCATTTGCCATTTTTCTAAAAGAGAGAGCTCAGAACTGCATTTGCGTTACAAAAGTTACTTTTATCTTGTTTTTCACCATCTTTCTGACAGACTAACAGTAACAAGGTGTCTGGAGTGATGTTACCACACTCCAAACCTCTGCCAATCTGCCCACTTGAACTCTGAGCAGTAAATCCTTTTTATCAGGTTTCGCTTCCTGATTTCAGTCTACAGCGGGCTACATCCTGGGAGCCCCACATACTTTCATTAAATTACCAGCTTTAATGCTATATACACATTGATTTTACTTTTCACAGAATGATTTGATCATAGTAACACTTTATGTGTGTGAAATTGAGGACAAATAGCTTCTCAAAGCAAAAAATTCATAGAGTCATACCTATTACATTTAGGCATGTTGACTTTTTAAGAGAGCTCAAAATCAAGTATGTATAGATTCACTAGGTTAATTCACTTTACTTCCCATTGCAGACTTCTACTTCCATAAATGGTTACACGTTACACAAAGCTACCATGTGTTTTAAAACCAGAGTATGTGTATTCTCTGTCCTCTTCATATCCTGAATGAAAGAGGAGTCAAAAGAGTCCTGGACTTGGAACCCAAATATCTGATTGTTACTTCCATATTAAACAGATAGATTAGATAGATAGATAGATAGATAGATAGATAGATAGATACAGACATAGATACACACACACACACACACACACACACACCTGGTGACTATTGCTGTCACCATTCTACACGTAAGAAAAACAAAGGCTCAGTGAGAATAAGTGATAGCCCAAGGTCACAGCTAGCATTTCATTTTAAAATGTGATAATTTTTCTCAAAATCACCACTCAAAAAATATTCTAAATCTGGGACCATCTTTTTTTTTTTTTTCATAAAGGGGTAGATAGTAAACATTTTAGGCCTTGTGGTCCATATGGTCATTGGTACAACTGTTCACTTCCACCACTGTGGTGTGAAAGTTGTCATAGACGACATGTAAATTGATGGATGTGACCATGTTCCAATAAAGCTTTATAATAACAGATGGTAGACCTGTGGGCCAGGAGCCTGCCTAGTCCTGTTTTGGACCCCTTAGTTCTCAATCTTCAATGTGCATAGAAATCTCCTTGCAAATCTTGTTCCAACACATGTTCTGAGTCAGTACGTCTGGGTTGAGGTCCTAAAATCCGCTCCCAGCCCATGCTAGACACTGCTAGTCCATAAGATCATTGTTTGAGCAGTGAAGCCAGACTGTAGAAAGCCTTTCTGGGCACTATTGTTACAGAGCAAGGACCCAAACAAGCAAAGGGGGGCCCGGGAGCCCCGGGACGGTGATGCTCTTACTGAAAGAAATTCGGGTCCATCTTGTCCGCCGCCATATAGGAAAGATATCTCTCAATGCCAGAGATTGGTGAAAAGGAAAGGAAAACATTTATTTTGTGCTATACAAAACCTAAGGCAGTGACCTAATATTTTTTATCAAAAAATCTTAAAGTCCCTTAAAACACCCACTAAACGCACACAGTTCTTCCTTCCCCCCTTGCCCAGTATGGGGTACCGTATCTCAGGAAAGGAAAAATAGAAGTCCAGTCTCAGGCAGTGTCTGGATCTTCCCAGTAATCCGTGCTAGGCTGGTAGGCCTCTCTCGGTTCT